>CAJNOJ010000467.1:0-65928 GCA_905250025.1 Adineta ricciae
AATTTCCACTGATAATCGGACGATTTTCGATGCCGTTCTTTTCGAGATACTTCAAAAACTCACATCGTTGATGCGTATACGGACGATGCAGAAGAAAGGCTAAGCCGAACCAAGCAGGATCAATCCCTTCCGAAGCTTCCATCAATGACATTAACGATGAAAATCTTTCATCATGTGAAAGACTTTCTCTAATCAGGCGAAAGTTCTCACGACGATGTCGATTGAATTCATCGAGTTTATCTAATTGAACACTCAACATGGCGCCTTGAACTTCTAACGGTCGAAGATTGTAACCCATATTAACAAATAAAAATCGGCAATCAATATCAGGATATAGATCTTCAATCTGCTGACGATTTGTCAAATGTCTTGTCCAACCATGAGCGCGCAAACAACGGAGGAAGTTGTAATCATCCTCTGTATGACATGTAATCATTCCACCTTCACCACTAGTAATATGATGTGAAAAATAGAATGAAAATGTTCCAAAATCTCCAAATGTTCCTAACATTTTCCGTTGACTATTTTCATCGATTAAACAATAACTTCCCAACGATTCACATGTGTCTTCAATTAGAAGCAGATTATGTCGTTGAACAAATTCCATTAATAACTTCATGTTAACCGAGTTTCCGAGCACATGCACAGCCATGATTGCTTTCACATGATTGGTTAATTTGCGTTCGAGTTCGTGAATTGAAATATTGAACGTACGTGGATCAACATCGACGAAAATTGGACGAAGACCATGTTGAATTAATGGAAACACACTTGTCGACCAAGAAACAGCTGGTACGAGAACATGATCACCTACTTTACAATGTTTTGCTCGCAATTTATTCGCTATTGCTGACACAGCTAATAAATTTGCAGAACTTCCTGAATTGACCATCACAGCATAAGGTACACCAACAATTTCCGCAAATTTCTTTTCAGCATGCTCAACTTGTTTGCCTAATGTTAATCGACCTGTTAGCAAAACCTCTGTCATAGCTAAAATTTCGTCTTCACCAAACGGGTTCATTGCTAATGGAAATAAAACCGATGTATCTTTCGTTTCAGCTAAACGACGAGCCCTCCATTCATTTACAATGCTCGTCTTCCATTCCGAACACGAGGAAGCTCCACTAGCCATGTTCAATAAATGTCTGAAGGTGCAATCAAAATGAATAACGGAGAGCGATGAGAACTTTTTTCTCTATTCTATCGATAGTTATGATTTATTTTCATAGTAGCAAGTGGTATTTGAACGCATAAAACGTACACTTCATTAGTGTTAAATTCATCTTAGAGCAATGAGAGGAACATCAGCGAACGAGAACGAAAGAGAGAAGAATCGAGAAAAAGTGACCTTCGCGGGACTCGGACCCACACATTCTGCTATCCGGCCAGATGTCATACGCCAGTTAGACTACATGGACCATCTTAATCTCTAGTATAGCGTTTTGTGATACACCACAAACCCTAACAATCAGCAGCAATCCACTCGCTAGAAAAAGAAACGGATGTATGATTCGCCTAAGCCCACTCGCTCCCCCGCTCCCGGAATCAAAACTTGTTTTTCTTTCAGAACGCTCATTCTTAGTGAAATCTTGATCGAACATGTACCTGACTTTGAGCAGCTTTCAGTGGCAAACTCAGTCAGAAATACTAAGCTTTGGGGCAGTTTCTCTTAGTACCAAGGATAAAAATACCAGCCTTCGTATATCAACGATTTTCTCACAATATTGATGTCATAGAACTCGGAATAGCGTGAAAATATATGAAATACCTGTTCCTACAGCCCAACAAAACCGTTTTTTGCGAAACTTGATTTTCTTACGAACAACTAAATGAAAACAAAAGTTTTCACTCTATTAGGCTGCAGTGCTGCATTTTAGCTTCGTTTTCAAACTTGTCCGAGTGTTCAAACATTTAAAATCGCGAAAGAAATTTTGTCACATCGACCGATGAAATACTTGTGAATTTCGAAAAAACCCTCATCTTTAACACGGCTGATTGAACACGCGCACGCGAGAGATTTTTCGTGTTTATATAGAACGTAAGAAAATATTAGGATTGAAAATGTCAAGAGAATTAGGCTATATCGAATGATTTCACCGAGAAAAATTATCTGACAATGACAAAAATCGAGTTTCTTTGTATTTTGATTGCTTTTCATATATTCTCTCTTCCGTTCAAACTGAGCCATATAGCAACCGATAAAGCGTGGCTCACTCTACAAAACTGTCTACATGACATTTTCTGTTTGGAGCGAAATTGGCACAAAAAACTCAACTACTTTTTATCTTTGTATTTTCCAAAGTTGCCGGATTCATCATTTTTTTGTCCGAATGCTATACCGAGAAGCTGATTGCCAAAACTATCCGGCCACTTCCTTGTCGTTTCCAGCTCATGGTTTACAGGAAATGACTAGAAACCTCGTTTGAAATTCCGGCGGCAGGGAAGTCGTTGAAAAATGAGCTTAGCCAGCCAGAGTCGATTGAACCACAATAATATGCGAACTTGAAGATTGACAAATAACATCGATTTCGGTGAAAAATCAATATCATGTCACACTTATATTTATAGATTTATTCTCAATTCCTTTGACTGTCTCGATTGACCCATAAAGTAATCGGTAGAGCCAGAGCTGCTCTACAAAACGTTATAGTTTCAATCTTTTCATACTGTTCTGAAATACCATTTAGAATATCAAAATGTTCAGGCTTAAAGGATAACTTCTATCGGAGCTGGGACTTTTGAGACGACTATGGAAATAGCGTTATCTGCATTTTAGCTTAGAAAGTGTCATATTGTGGTTCAGCATCTGAAGTCGAGCGAGAAAATTTATTTTGCAGTTGGTTTTCGATTTTTATTTATCTTCGAATCCCCTCCCCCTCCGATGCATCACCCAGGAAATTTTTCAGACACAATTCGCTCACAATTAGTATTGTATTAGGCTGTTACTAAAAATATTCCTTTTAAATAACATTTGAAAATATTTTGACGCATGTCGATAACTATAGCGTACTTCGGAAGAAGTCCATTGTTCTCCAAAATTGCCTGGATGGGCCATCCAAGGACAACAACACAGCGGAAAAGGTAGAATTCAAAAGTATTTGAAAAATACTTTTTCGACTTCAGTTTTTAGCTGACTCTGAATGTGACACTTTAGAAAATAATAGATTAACGAAAGTTGCTGATTGTCGCTCATTATAACCGTGAAAAGCGCAGAAGCGAACCCTTATCTGTGATTCTAGAAGAAAGGAGCGCTCTAATATATAAGTTATTATATTAACAAATGCGGAAACTTCGGAATTGAGCCGAAAGTTAGGTGTGATGGAAGTAGTCCATTGAATGGAAGACATACGGAGTCATAGAGAGATATCAATACTTTTTCAATAACTCAAGAATTACTCCTCTAAACAGGCTTATCTTTGAATTCCAGTGAATTTTGATGTAATACGGCGCTATTCAAAATTTCTTCCCAGTCAATAGGCACTCAGAAGCCATGGTGCAGATAAATGGGACACAGTAGACTTATCGATTATATCAATGCGCTCACCTTTCCAGTGTACCACAACAAAATGATCTCTTAAATCTCTTCTCATTAATGTACCGTGCACACCTGGACTATCTTCAATTGAAGCTCAGATTTCAACAAAAAAAAACATGTTTTTGAACATACTTCCATGCGTTACATCACTCAGCACACGTGGAATGACTTCGTTAACGTGAGTAAATACTGAGATTATTTGGGTAACTTTCACCCAAGTTCGTGAGCTCACACTTACCTCGGTGATGTCCTTTCATTTTCACCTTTCACTAAATCTGAGCCGTTCGTGTAAACGTTGGTAACGCTGTCTATAATAGAGATCTATAACTAGTAGATGAGTGGTCTGAGTGAAATACATCCACATAGGCATGTGACAACTCAAGCTCAATAGTTTGTGGGAACTGAATTCATGAACCGAGTAAACAGTTCTGATCCACATGAACTAGAGCTGACTGACAGATCGGTTCGTAGAAAAAGAACTGGTAAACATTTCTAATTTCATGGATGAAGACTGAGTTGTGACATGCCTATACCCCAATCCTCCTATGGATCATCGTTATGGTGTTCCCAACTGTATCCTGCCGCTTTCTAAATCGAAGCAGTGATAGTTGATTGTTTGGTGACGTTATCAATGACAAAACCAGTTGGGAAGAGTTAACCTAGGTTAATCACATTCATCTCTTTATTGGTCTGCCGATATCCATTCGATGTTTTCCTAGGTCTACGAAGTACTGTAAAATTTTGGGCGAGTTTTTCATCACAAAGCCGGTTGGGCAAAAATTCCACCCAGATCACACCCAAGTCGCCTATGTCTACCCTTCATCGGTAAGCCCAAATTCTCTCCATATTTTGCTGGACAGAAGCGCTCACCATGGAAAGTTTGCATGTCATAACTGATAGAGGAAATAAATGTGAAACGAACAGACAAGCAAGCGCATGTGCTCAACTTTCTATATATAAATCAAAGAAAATTTTGTTCAAACATAGCAACGGTACACATGATTGTGCTCATTTCCGAAACAGTTGAGGGTACTGACGAAGTGGTTGAGTGTAGGAAATTTCATGTCAATCTAATTCTTCTATCGAAAGTTATCGTGAATATGGGCGGCCGGACACACTGGTCGATTTTAATAGTCAATTAGGCATGCAGCAATCCCGATTCGACTCGATTCCGATTCTAGAATCGAATGGGATTGGTTGGGATTGGCTGGAATTGATCCGAGATAGACTGAAATAGATTACTAATTTTAACTCAGACTAATACTAGTTTCGGACAGTCTTCGTTAATGGCAGACAAATTTCCAGCAACAAGAAGCATTTAGAATTATTTTCCTGTTAAATCTCACATAGTTCTTAACTATGTCACGTTACTTTCAAATCACATCCAGTCAATCCCATTCGATTCCGATTCTAGAATCGGGATTGGTGCATGCCTATAGTCAGTTCCCTCTTGGAGTACACCAAGAACGGTAGTAATCGAAAGGAACTGTACACCTGCCTATCGATAAAGATATCTTTGCGATAGAGCTTGCTAAAATGTGACTAAATACCACCGGTGGATCCGATATCGATGCCATCTTGATTTTGATGGTATAGTATTTATCGGGGGTCTATTCCACGCCTGACTACTTGACATGAACACTCAATACATTATTCGACGCATAGTTCAACGCCTTACGATATAATTGCATTTGTATGTACTAAGTTTTGAAGTATAATGAATACGCTTTTCAAGTGTCACTAAAAAATTGCTAACGAGGGAACCACCCGAGGTGATTAATGGGTTTAGATCTCATCTGTTGGTAGTAGATAGTCTTCGATGAGGTATGAAAAACCTCAAGAGGATTCGCGCCCACGGACCTTTTATCTAGAGTTATAGATGTTTTACTGGAATTTTTGCATATATTTAGGTATCTACCGACGGATCAAATATCAGTCTTTAGAACTGAAACTTTGGTTACAGATAGGTCTATAGATAGGGACAATGCCCTGAAGATTTCAGCTCTAAAGAAGGCTTCCTTCCGAAGACAATAAGACCTGAAATAAGGAACAGCTCTAGCATCTTTCCTAAGATACGGGTGATTTTTTGAAGTCTTAGTATCTTGGGAAGGAAATCTTCTTTAGAGCTGAAATCTTCAGGACATTGTCCCTATCTATAGACCTATCTTTAACCAAAGTTTCAGTTCTAAAAACTGATATTTGATCCGCCGGTAAATACCTAAATATATACAAAAATTTCAGTAAAACATCTATAACTCTAGATAAAAGGTCCGTGGGCGCGAATCCTCTTGAGGTTTTTCATACCTCATCGAAGACTATCTACTACCAACAGATGAGATCTAAACCCGTTAATCACCTTGGGCGGTTCCCTCGTAAGGTTTCCTACGCAAACTGAGTGTTTTGTCATCCTGGATGGCATCTAAAAACTACATGAAACGATTGAAACTATAACATTTTGTAGAGTAAGTCACGCTTTATCGATTTCTACATGGCTCAATTTGAACGGAAGAGAGAATATATGAAAAGCAATCGAAATACAAAGAAACTCGATTTTTGTCATTTTCAGATAATTTTTCTCGGTGAAATTGTTCGATATAGCCTAATTCTCTTGACCCTTTCAATCCTGACATTTTCTTGCGTTCTGTATAAACACGAAAAATCTCTCTCTTGCGCGTGTTCAATCAGCTGTGTTTAGATATACTCTGATGATTAACACATAAGGAATAAGAATCTCGCGTGTTATAACTTAGTTTAACATTATATGATATTCGTCTTCTTTGGAGATCAAAGAACGGAAAAATATTTTTCTTGCACTCTTCGTGGCATCTACGAAATAACATAAAGATCGAAAGGGTAAAAGGAGATCTTGCGCGGCAATATTTTGGATTTTTATACGGTAAACAATGCCTAAATTTTCATGAGGGCAGATTCAAAATGAGTTGACCCACATGTTTTGACAATATTCGATTTTTTCATGGAGGGTTTCTTAGCTATGGGTAAATCTAAGACTAGATACTGTTTTATAAAAGTTGCGATTTTTGCTCTGGGAAGGTGGCTTCTTATAAATCTATAGACACTTTTCTTTTCTTTTGTCTCATTAGGCGTTTCAAACGGAAGGAACACTTCCATTATGTGTACAAATTTAGTCTGCTTCGATGATATTTCTCAACAGAATTCCAACACGGTTGTTGTCTTAATCATATACTGTGTTTCGGGAACGTTTTTAACATTATTAAACAAAATTACCGTGACTCTTTTTCCATATGCAAATCTTCTTTTGATTATACAGAATACCTTTGCAGTAGTTATGCTGGTCTTTTGTTCGCGATATTTTCGTTCAACATTTGGAGCTCTACCAGCATTGAATCGAACGGTGTTACAACTATGGATGCCATTGGTTTTCTTGTTTGTTCTCATGTTAATCTCAAGTTTGAGTGCATTGATCTATGTCAGCGTCCCAACAGTGATCGTCATGAGGAATTTAACAAGTCTATTTGTCGCATTTTTGGAGTACATATTTCTAAATCACAAAACCAATCGCCTTTCAATTTTCATTCTACTCGGAATGCTAGGCGGTGCTGGACTCTTTGCAAAGCATGATTTCACTTTCAATGTTCAAGGTTATGTTTGGTTAGGTGTGAACATAATCAGTACGAGTGTTTATCAAATATATATTAAGAAGATCATTCACTTGACTTATTTTGAAAATATTGGATCGATCGGAATGTCTTATTATAATAATTTACTATCACTACCTGTACTTGGGCTAATAGTTTGTATAACAGGAGAATTAGGAAGGTTGATGGTAAATTTTGACCTTCAACATTCTCAGATGATATTATCGATTAGTCTAATATTAATCTCCAGTCTTCTGGGGTTTTCCTTAAGTATCTCAGCATTTGCGTTGAACAAATTAATATCTGCGACGTCGATGATGGTGGCGAACAATGTTAATAAATTTTCGGTGATTGTTCTTAGCGAGATACTTGTCAAATCAACTCTGGATAGTATTGCCTCCGTAGGTGCAATTTCCGTTCTCTTTCTCGGCTGGCTGTATTCGCAAACGACCACATCAACCTCAAAAATTTGCTTTGCTATTCTTACCATTACTCTTATCATTTTCGCTGCACTTATTGAAACTAAATATATTAAAACCCTTCGTTTTGATCACGATGATTATTACAAAAACTTCCAGCCGATTATGTACAATCAAACGATATCTTATCGATATCCGATGAAAGCGATCACGCCGATGAAGCAACGTCAAGGTTATGACATTTATCGAGAATATCTACCTCGATCGAGTAAAGCGCATCGTTTAACACCGCAAATCGAAGCCCGATCCGCTCAAGATTATCCTATTCCCCAAAACTGTCGAAATCGGAATGCATCTATATGGAAAACATGCGATGCTCATCAATGTCAACCTTATACCGGATTAATCAATTGGGATTATCCACAAAAAACAATATTTGGAGAAAATACCACTGAATTTATCAATCGAATATTAGAAATTGCTTGGGGAACAAATCCGCCGTCGATCGATCTCTACCTGCGCGGTGGTTGCCATGGCATCATGGAAATGAAGTACCTTTTCGAAAGCATCGAACTATTTTGGCCGAGATTTCTCGGTTCAGTTATCGTCGTACTCGATGTTGGCGACGAACCAATTCTGAAATATTTCCTACCGCAACAACCCACGCACCATTATCTTGTTACTTTCGAACATACCCCTTGTTTACCTGGACGAGTATTCAATCAGTACAGTTATCTGAACATCGATCGACATTCTCATGCTGAATACATCGTCACAATTGATAGTGATTGCGCATTTCATGCGCCAGTCACACCAGATTTGATTTTTCGTCAAGGAAAAATTATCTTACCGTCATCACGGTCGTACCAACCGGACGTATGGCGTCGATCACTGGAAGCGGTAATGGGCGCAGGAATGTATGATGGACATTACATGGTCACACAGCCAGTCACATTCGCTCGCTCAACATTTGCGTCATTTCGGGAATGGTTCTATGAAAACAAAGGCATATGTTACGAAGATCAGGTAGCACAACTATCACCAGTGTATTATCAGGAATTTTGCTGGATGTGTCAACTTGGCAGTTATTTAGAACGTGGACGCGCAAAAAAAAGTGATTATGACCAATATTGGTATCAACATTTTGATAATGAATCATTAGAACCAATGATACGATTTGCAATTCACGTTCCTTATGAACCGTTTTCGTCCAGTGCAGTACAATGCCGAGAAGTGATATGTTATGAAAAAAGTGTTAATGAAATCATCAGACAAGGCCTGTGTCGTGCATTTGGTCCATCGATATTTCCGGTTTGTATGAATAATATCAGTTTTAACTATGTCAACAATGTCACGTTCTCTTATGGACAATTCGAAATCCAAGCAGCGAATAGATCTGCTCGTATTGATGCATTAAATCAATATTTGAAACGTTTAGCACGTATAACAATGATTTCTTTAGACGATTGAATATCATATGTTCTTTTTTTATTTGTTTCTCTACTGAAAGGAGGGTTATGCATCGGGCTGATATCACAGAAAAACGCGTTAATATTCGTCCGTTCCGTTTGTTTGTTCATATCATTATTATACAGTGTGAATAGCTCGAATAAAGTTTGACCAGAAGGTAATCGAGGCCGAAGAACTCGAATTTGAGGTTAGTTTTAACTACCTATTAAGTGTCAGCTAACTACTTATCAAATAGGCGTGGATTATCAATACGTACAATAAGGGTTAACTGAGAGGAAATCTAAAGCCAAGCATTCAAATCCAACATTAGCTTTTTCTTACTTACGCAGCTTACACTTCTCCTTTTCTCTCTCCAGAAAAGATATTTTCTCGCATCTTGTTTGGAATCTTTTGTAAACGGTAGGGGGTTTAACGCTATTCCTGTATGTCATGCGTACGAAGATAGTAGTATAAGAGCTTATACAAGATTTCGTATATCTTACGTCATAATAGCTGCAATTCAAGGAATCATAACAGATTAGATAAGCTTAATATCATTATTGCGTTGTTAACTGTGACACATCAGGTCTTTGGTTAGGATTTTAGCGGATGTATGTCGCCAAAAGGTATCCCCATCAGTGTAACTCCATCTTATTAGCTATATACAGAGAAGTCGACTATGGGTAGTTCCAACGGAAATCTCGCACATTGTATAAAAGTATTTCCGATCAAGCTGAAATTTTCATTAATTGAAGGTCTGATTACGCTTATGTCATATTAACAAAAAGCAGCTCCCTCGCTCATTGGCAGCATGCCTCTTTTGACGCCATAATATCTCATCCTATATGACTCAGAATATTTTTTGTTATTTTTTAAATCCCTTTCTAGAATAAAAGTCCACTTCGAATAGAAGCCTATCAGATCAGAGATGTACTTATTATTACACAAAAGAAAGCAAATAATTTTATTAATAAAATAATAATACAAATTCGTTTCAATAATCTATATTCAGTTGAAACATATTTCTATTTGCTTCCTCCTTTCTACATACTTCCTCAGATACTCTAGTTATTCTTGTTCTGCATATGTTTCTTCCACTAGGGAATTCTTCTCATCAACTAGTACGTTTGAAGAGTATAATAGATAATATATTTGTCGTTCAACTCCGTGTGAGGTAGAATAATAGATATATTCTAGCGTTTACGCCTCAGAATCAGCAGTGTTTATTTGGAATACGCACCAAAATCATTTATTATCATTATTCTCATCATCATCGATTCAATCAAGTGATGATGAATCTGACTCTTCCGTCGATTCTGGCGATGAAATTATTGAAGGTGTCATACGGATGCTCGACAGTGTTATTGATATAACGAATCTTACTGATGAGGATGAACGAAAGCAGACTGGTAATTATCAATATATTGTTGCTGATTCAACAGCTGTTGCATCTCGATCAAGCAAATGTTCTAATGACAAAGATGAATCCTTCGAAAATGCTCGTTCAAAACGTTGTTCATGGACAACTAAAGAAAAACTCGTTGCTACCAAGTATTTTAAGCAGTGCAAAGCAATTGTAGAAGAATAAAGGAATCGATAAAAGAGACGACATCATAATTACGATTGCTTTTAAACTTTTACAGATCGTTGTAGAAAAGCGAAAAAATGCTACCCTAATATCAGTGGCGATGTCTTACTAATTTTTGAAAATCTGCCATATCACTCGATGATTATCTGATGGTTGAAAGTCAGTATCCAGTCTTTCAGACTATTTTGTCATTTCACTATAGTAGCGGAAGCTGAGCTTATATCTATTGTATCATGCAAACAAGGAGTCTATTTTCACGCCGTCGAAATGGGTTTATTCTGAACGATGACATATGATTTTTAGGAAGAGTTGTCATTATACTACATCTAAGAAGTCCATGTTTTGTTGAGCTTATCCGAAATCATAAGCATAAGGTAAAAAAAAATCTAGAACAAATTCTATTGTTGTTTGTGATTCTATAGTAATAAGTGGCAAAAAACCGTAGTTTCGTGCGATTTTTATGATGGAGAGTGTCACATCGTACAGTGACGAATCATCCTTTTCAGTAAAATCATGTCTTTTCGGACGGTAATTTTCAAGACGAAAAAAATTCGTCAGATCGGACGATTTTATTGCAATTAACAGTCCGTTTTCACGAGAATCCCGATTTATTGCAATATATTCTCAGGAGATGCCTAATTCGACTTATATTATAAGTCGACCCCCGACAGGCTAGTATCCATTCGAATATAAATAGATATCTATATAACTCTTATAACAAATGAATAGATAGGAATAGGAATAGATTTAGTTTTACTCATGCATACATACACCCACACCCCTGTGAGTTTAGGAATAGAAACAGATTTAGTTTTACTTATGCATACATACACCCACACCCCTGTGAGTTTAGGAATAGAAACAGATTTAGTTTTACTTATGCATATATAAACCCACACCCTCACCCTCACCCACACCCACCCCTAAAAGCACGATATATAAAGAAAAGGATCTTCCGCAATGCTACTTTAAGAATATTTCACGAATAATCACACTTATCTTCTGGCAAGATCTCAAATCGAAATTTCTTCATTTACGGTTTTCCACAACACCCGACGATTTCCAAGATGTTCAACATAATGCCAATACCCTTTCAAAGAGAAAATATTCATGCAATTCGCTTTCACAATAATTATTTCACAAGCAGTACTTGACTATTAGTCATAGTAGATTCTGGCCAACTCTCAGTAAAACCAAGTAACTTTGACCACGAGGTGTATTTACTAACAATATGGACCCATGAAACATTTTACCACACCATAGGGTCTGCCATGTCGTAGCAGAGAATAATAGATTAATCAAAACACCAGCACGCTGGAAACGTGCTACCATGCTCCAAAGAACTATATCATCCATTTCTTTAGTCAGTTCTCAATACAAAACACTAATTGTCTAGATGCATTCATACCATAAAATCATACACATATGCACAGACATTTGGGTCTACTCAGGATTAGAGTCCATCTCTGTCTTTTTCAACCCATTCACATCTCAAATGTGATATATATAGTTCAGCACGATCCATCAGATATCCATAGATGTAGAAATCGAAAAGACGTTTCGAGTATGACACTTATCAATTCGACTTTCAAACTTCTAAACTTCTAAATCTAGAGGGTGGGCGCGCAAGTTGGGTAGGATAGAGCGGATGTAGAGACAGACGTGGGTGTGGAATGGATGCGCTAGGCGCCGACGCATAGATGAGTGTTATGTAATCAAGACAAAGCTGGGATCAGGGTAGAGCGGTAGTCCAAATTTAGAAGTTTAGACGTTTGAAATTCGGAGAAAATGTTTCATACTCGAATCGAACTGATGATTTCTACACTAGCTAGACGGATTATGCAGTATGCAGTATGCTACATATACACATGTGAATTAGTCAATTATAGATATATGTGATTTTTTTCCCCATTTCCCATTCTCCCATGTGCATACATCGCGAGTCAGTATTTTATGCATTTCACATATATAGATAGAGCGAATCTATCAAGGTAAGATTCCCAGTATAACGCTCCAGACATGTGTTCATGAATCAGTATATAGTTACTGATATTCCCAGACAACGTACATGTACAATGTATATCGAGCGATCGAATTCCAATGATCTTAACAGATGATATATGCATGAACATAATAAGAATATGATAACCAATTTCGTTTTCAAGTCTCTTTGTCAAATATTGATTTAGACCATGATGATTTCCATAAGTTTTACTCGACGCAAAGCTGAACAGTTTTTGCGTTTTAGATCAATTTATCTTATGAGACATCATCCAGTGAACACATAGAACCAGAAGGTGGTGTCAGTGACTAGATACTATAAGATCTTTTCATTCTCCCAGACGTGTATAACAACATGATGAATATGTGTCAGATAATCAATGCCATGATTGATAGGTAAAGTGTGAAATAATAAATTGGTGCGTGAACCTAGACCTATTCAGTTGAATTTCGATGAAGAAATAGTACAGTACCTGATAGTTCTTGTTGGAGTTTGATGGTCGGTGATTTAATTATGAGAAGCGGGAAGGGGAGAAAAAGAAAAAAGAAAAAAGAAAGGCGAGAGTTGAAATATATGTGCGACGATGAAATAAAAAAGAAGTCGAATGGATTCGTAAATGGATGTGCATGAAAAGGAGAGAAAGAGAATTTTTGTATAATATAAGTAATAAGTAACGATGACCAATACGCGTTGCTAGGCACGAGAAAAGAAAGAAGTGGTGCGATGACATCACGGAGAGAAGAATAAACAAAAATGGTCTGAATGGAAATGAATGAGAATATACTCTTTGAGGTGCACTTCTTCTTCTTCGTTTAGAGTAGAATGTGGATGAGTGATGGAGTGTTATGTATGGTTTGTGTATTGCATATAGAATGTTGTTTGTCGGGGAGAGGTAGCGACAACGAATAAATAGTGAAGAGTGTGAGCGTCGCAGAACGTAGCGTGAAGATCAATCAAATGACACTATGGTGAAGTGATAGTTCATAGAGTGAGTCGCGCTTTTGATTATATGTTGACAGAAATATAGGGCGATCGTCATGAGATTCTCAGTGTGCCACATGTGAGACTATCGTCTTCCAGCTGGAACTTTGAATGGCAGCGAGCTGCACATTTCCGAATCGAAAATCACAGAAAGTGATTAGTGTGAAAATGTGCATCAGCAGAGAAAGACGAGAAGAAGAAAAAAAAGATTTCCTATCAATTCAGCAATCGTATACCGATCAGGGCTGCCATCTGTACCTTACTTAGGTGTACAGTATCCCATTTTAACGACTTGTGCCTGGAAAAATGTTATACCTGCAAGGCACAACATTTGTATGTCATTTTGTACAATTTCATTTTGCTGAGAATTTCATATTGCATCCAATGATGATATTTTTCCTGTAGGCTACTGGTGTGTCAAAGGGAAGGAGGCAAATAGATAGTTGTCCATTTTAATCTGAGGTTTGGCTTTTATAATTTCGTACTGATGAATCTTTGCCCATTGAAATTCTATTTTGTCAGAGTATGCACATATATGTTTGATTATTGGCGGCAACAATGTATTTTACGAAATTCTATGTAGTATTTTAAAATATTTCACGCATCTTTAAGAATTTTTTTCAGAAATTTTGACAGATTTAAGGATTATCTCCAAATAGTGAGGGCCCCAAAAGAGGCTGACGGGGGCTGAGCTCCTTTAGATTTTAAAAAATTTTCGTAGAAAACTACAGCAGTGTCAAACTTTAAAGTTGAGTTCATGTATTTCGAGTATCCTTGCAACTGATGTAAGAACCGCACTAAATAGTACGAAAACGAATCGGCTTAAGGCTTTTCAAAATTCCCATGTTTCTTCACTGATTTGTCAAGGGAAATGCTATGATTTTCGGACGTTTTATCATTGGAATCGTGAGATTACATCGAGTTCTACTTGGAACCAGTGCGATCAAAGTTGGATGCATGTGTGAATGAAAAAATTCTGAAAAAACTCGCATGGGCCGCTCAGATAGCTTACGTATAGTGAGAATGATGTCACGCGTACTACCATTATTCTTGCTGTTTGTAAGGAGAAAATAAACCAATGTTCAATATTTGGACATACAAATATTCAGTTTAGAAAGTTTCAAAAGATTTTCTGAGGTTCTTTTGATTTCGAAAGTCAAATTTGAGAAAATTTTCAACAAAACATGCAGAAAACGATGCAAAAGACTACCGTATAGCTTGTTTTTAGTGTTTCATACCCTAAAATGAATGTGGTGCGGAAAAAACAAGTAACGCTCGTCGAGGCAGACTCGCTTGCGGATGCTATATTTTTAATATATTATTTTGTATATAAGTTTATTTCCAGCATAAATTAGATATTTTGAAGAAATACCAATAGAATTAGAAAGATTATAGATGATTACATCAAAAAGCGAAACAAAGAAAATACAAGAGGCAATATCTGGTACAATGACAGAAAACAAACAATTATATAATAATTAACATAAGTGTAAATAGAGATAAAGGAAATGAACATTTATAAATAATGATTTTAAGATAATTTCAAATTATGTCACGTTTTATATGCCTAGAATAACACTAGACTCTTAGCAAAGTATCGATTTACACATATTTACGAAATGAAAGAGGCACACTCTAACGAGTGGCCCATAAAGAATGATCCTCCCAGTATTTTGCATTTTTCTCACCTATAATTCAAGTTAGAAAAAATTATTTTTTTATAGAAAGATTTCTCATCAAATTCTCTACAAGAGTGAATATTTTTATTATTTTAATTAGTTTCCATTATTTTTTGACATGCGATACAATCGATTGGTCCAAGAAGGACAACTTTCAAACACAACTTCTTTTCGAATTNAAGAATTTTTTTCAGAAATTTTGACAGATTTAAGGATTATCTCCAAATAGTGAGGGCCCCAAAAGAGGCTGACGGGGGGCTGAGCTCCTTTAGATTTTAAAAAATTTTCGTAGAAAACTACAGCAGTGTCAAACTTTAAAGTTGAGTTCATGTATTTCGAGTATCCTTGCAACTGATGTAAGAACCGCACTAAATAGTACGAAAACGAATCGGCTTAAGGCTTTTCAAAATTTCCATGTTTCTTTACGGATTTGTTAAGGGAAATGCAATGATTTTCGGACGTTTTATCATTGGAATCGTGAGATTACATCGAGTTCTACTTGAAATCAGGGCGATCCAAGTTGGACGCATGTGTGAATGGAAAAATCCCGAAAAAGCTCGCATGGACCGCTCAGATAGCTTACGTATAGTGAGAATGATGTCGCGCATACTACCGCTGTTCTTGTTGTTTGTAATGAGAAAATAAACGAATGTTCCCTTTTCTGAAAGAAAGGGTTATAGGCTCGTTAAAAGTTTGTTTGTTTGTTTGTCCAAGCCAATCATAAAAATGAGGATTTCTTAAATTACCGAAATTTATCCTTATCAACTAGAGACCGGCTACTAGATAGGTAATCTCGATCGAGAATCTCGAATCCTGTGTCAGTTTTTCGAGATAGGAATTAGCTAATTAGCTAATTACTAAATAGGCAATTAAAAATTTGTTAGGCTGTTGAGTAAGGGTCGACCGAAGGGTAATCTGGATCAAGGATATTAAATCCGTTGCCTAGTTTTTCAGTAGGAAAATTCTGTTGCGCTTGTTCAGTTAAGGGACGATTTTTTACAAGTTTTTTTTTGGGTGATAGTGTTTGAAGCAGCAATATGTAGAACAAAACGAAGTAGCTGATGAACGTCGGATTGTTGGATATTCGTACTCATCAGCATATTGATAACATCAAAATTATATAAGCAGTTAAATTACACAAACATCATCTGATACTAAGCACTCAAAATAACACTTTTCCCGACAAATGTTGTTTTCGGCAATCACAGTGGCACAAAGATGATGAATTTTCAGCAGGAAATAGAACGAAAAGGCTTGATTTAGTTTCATGGAGATTTTAAGCTAGATGAAAGAATGAAAGCTAAAAATGTAACGACTAGATTTCGATTTGAAGAGTAATATTTTCAACAACAAGTTTTAGCGATTTTCATATAGCGTTGGGATTTGTTAGACAGAACTTAGTCATCGATTCGCAAGAACATATCAGACAACCTTTTAAGGTGCCTGGTGATGAACAGATGAACGGAACCTTTTGGAGGGAGCGGTATATCTATGTAAAATTCCTACGTTTTCGAATATGGCTTGATTTTCCAGAGCGGACTTCTTTTCAGATAACATCTTCATTCCTTCTATACTGAAAGGAGGGTAGTACGTCGAGATGGTGTCACCGAAAAGCCAGTTGATGTTCGTCCGTTCATTCATTTTTCTTTCAATATAACCTAAACCCCTCCCTGTAGTAGAAGCCCCCTCGGAGCTGAGCAACGAATTTGCCTAATAGAAACCCCTTTTTTTCAAAGCTTTTTGCAGAGTTTTTCGGGATTTTCATTACTTTGTCACCGTAAAATTTGAGAAAACAGTAGATTTCGAGGTAAAGAAGTAGTAATAACCCCCAAAAAAGCTCATGATCACATATAAATCTGTTAAAAACCCCTAAAAACTTAGATACCAAAAATTTTCAAAAATTGACGGAACATATTAGAAGCCCCCGGAGGCTTTTATTACCGGAAGGGGTTTAGCGGTAGTTGATAGTAGTAAGGGTTGACCGAAGGGTAATGGAGGTCGAGGAACTCGAATCTAAGATCAGTTTTTTCCCATCAATCGAGCTTCTCTGATTTTTTCTCTTTTCACAGCAGATATTTTTCTGTGTCTATTTTAGAATCTTTTGTGGAAGGTAATGAGCTGAATGCTATTGCGATATGTGATGGAAGAGAAAATAGTAGTTTAGAAGTTTATACAAAAATATTTAGTATATGTTGGATGATGATATTTATAACTGAAGAAATCGGAGAAAGGAGTAGTGTAGAAGTCGTTAACTCGATTCGAGTATTAAAACTTCCTTCGAATTCTAAATCTTCTACTTTAGAATTCGAAGTTTCGAGTTTTCCGCTTAGCAACTCGTAAGTGATTGACCGTAAATCCTGGAGTGACTCATTATTAACTACTATATAACTGTTAATTAAATATTAACCAGCTGACTACTTATTATCAATCAGTGGGCTATCAAGTAATCGGCATCTCACTATTAAATACTACTTAATCATTCATTCACTGTATGACCATGAATTATCAGTCAACTAATCGTAACGAATCTCGTTCATATTGAACCTGACTATGCCGTTGCCAGCTGCACCGCCCCCAACACCCACACCCTCACCCTTACTGCGTACATTAACAGTTCATCCCTAATTTGTCTGAAGGTAACTAATAGTTAATAATTAGTTAAAACTCATCCCAGATTCCAGTTCCTCGACCTCGATGGTTTAAGAAATTCTTATTTCTGATTGGCTTGGGCCAACAAACTTGTACCGATTTTTAACGCGACTATAACCCTTTCTTTCAGAAAGGGAATAACTATGGAAGCTAATCTAATTGAGAAAAGTCCGTTTAATTAGAAAGACAGCAGATATTTGAAAATCTTTCTAATGTGCTTACAAATAATACGGCGCGATGGCCCCTTGCCCTCTACTAAATGTATTATCAGCTGCTCTCTGTGTTCTCTACAGTGACAAATAAAACCTATTCCATCTAAAGGATCTACCTATCTCATAATTTGTCTGTCTTTCACTCATACTCATTTCATTTGCTAAAATTCTTCTCATACAAACGCCTAGCCGTTCCTATGATTATCCGTACTATGCCTTTCACTTTTGATTAATTCTCAAAGTGACTGACTACGTTTCCCGCCATTCTGGCTTCTAGATTAGAGACTCGCCATGCATTTGATTACCAAAAGCAACTAGAAAGAGACTTTTATCTTATGATTTGGCTTTTAAAGAGCACCCATCATAGTGCCTTATATGTATTTCTTCTAATATCTTAAATTGCAAATATCATCATGTGAGATATAATAAAGTCTTTTGGTGCAAATCTCTAAACAAGTATCTTCGCATACATCTTATGGCAGATATGGGCAAGTCAAGCCAATTTGTGACTCGGCTTGAGCTGACTGGACTTGACTTGGTTCAAAAAGCTGATGCCTTGTCCATGTCTGTCTTATGGTGACCAGCCAAGATTATCCTTTTCCAATGTGATCGAACGAAATGTCCTTTTCTTTTGCGTTCTTCTGATATACTCATGCAGAAAGACGAAAAACACAAGGACATTCTCGGTTGTATTCCATCATACCCAGCCGTAGTGCTAAACCTACTATCTCCTACACAAGACTTTAGAAACGATTCAGAAACATCTCTGTTTCGAAAAGAGAAAGGAAGACGCCACACCTCAATGAATAAAGAAAAACTAACAACGGATTCGAGATCTCCGACCTTGATTATCTCGGTAGTAGCCGCTTTCTAGTTTTTATCGGTAAATTTCATTGATTTAAGAAATGCTGCTCTCTGATTGGATAGGACAGACAAACAAACTTTAAGTTTTTCAATCCATGTATTTAACCGCTGTATAGCCCTTTCTTTCAAAAAAGCGAATATATGCTATATTGGATGATATCGTTCATCCCTTTCTGTTCTTTATTCTCTCACCTCTGTATCATACACATCTCCGGGTCATATCTCCCTTTCCTCTTCTCTATATAAGCGCGTGTCTTATTGTGAAAGAGATACACTCTGGTCATGTAGAGTAGTGAATAAGCATCTATACCGTGAGAAGCGGTCAGCGGCTACTAACCCGCGTTACTTGTGTTTAGTATCGTCAGTAGCATTGGCTTCTCTGGACTCCAGTCATTTTGTCGACGAAAAAGTGTCTCAATAATCAACATGACAAACATGTACGCCTGAAAGTAAGCGATATATCTTTACTATGTAGTGGTACTTACATTCATCGTTACCTTGATAGAAAAATAGCTTTTTTTTGAAAAACGTGGCTGTCAGGGAAGTATACTCAGCCCGTTCTTTTATCGTTCTGTACTCATTAGTCAATCACTTTTTCTCGTACGTTTTGATGCATTTTACGGAGCCGAGAAAGCATTTGCGCACGATTGTCGGAAACTGTTACAATGGAAGATGTCGATGCGTTTTCTTTAAGTCAAATCGTTTTATTGAAGAAAAGGAAAACGCTTTTATACATAAGCGAAGGGAGAGAGAGAGGTCGTTCTTCTCGACAACCCAGGTCAACAAATCCGACGTTGGATCCGACCATCCGACGAGACCCGATAGGATTCCTGGTGACGGAGTTGCATCAGATTCCGACTGGAAAAATCCAGCCATTTATTGCAAATTTTATGAGTGTTATTTTTAGCTAGGTTCTATGATGGTCGTTAGAAAATCCATAAAATCCGTGTTTCGGATCCGAGTATGGGATTTGTTCACCTGGGAAACGACGAGATGATATCTTCGACCTCTTGTATTAACCAGCAGTGTCAAACTTCAAAATTGAGTTCAAGCACTTAACTATCCGTTCAACTATACAAGTGTTCAAATTTCCAATTACTCTAGGACTCCACTAATTTAGCACCCACTCCGAACCGTCACTTTGCTATTGAATACTCGGAACAGTTGAATTCGAGTTTCAAGTTATAATTACACGTATGAAAAGGATTGAACGAAAAGAATGTACATAAAAGTGGCTTCATTACGCAGCAACTGATAGCGAGATCTACGCTGGAGTTTTTATCTAAAAGTGTTGTAACTCTTTCAGGAAAGGGCCAACAAATCCAACAGATGAGCGCTACTTGTTCAATGTTCAGACATGCAAATTTTTTCTAAGGCTCTTTCGATTTCGAAAGTCCGATTTGAGTAATTTTTCAAGAAAACATGTGAAAACGATGCAAAAGATTATCGTATAGCTAGTTTTTAGTGTTTCGTACCCTAAAATGAATGTGGCGCGGAAAAAACAGCACATCTTGTAGAGCACGTTTTCTCTATCGGACTACCTATTCATATGGCTTCTTTTCATACATGTATAACTTGAAACTCGAATTCAACTGTTCCGAGTATTCAATAGCAAAGTGACGGTTCGGAGTGGGTGCTAAATTAGTGGAGTCCTAGAGTAATTGGAAATTTGAACACTTGTATAGTTGAACGGATAGTTAAGTGCTTGAACTCAATTTTGAAGTTTGACACTGCTGGTTAATACAAGAGGTCGAAGATATCATCTCGTCGTTTGTCGAGAAGAACGATCTTTCTCTCTCCCTTCTCTTATGTATAAAAGCGTTTTCTTTTTCTTCAATAAAACGATTTGACTTAAAGAAAACGCATCGACATTTTCCATTGTAACAGTTTCCGATAATCGCGCGCAAATGTTTTCTCGGCTCCGTAAAATGCATCAAAACGTACGAGAAAAAGTGATTGACTAATGAGTACAGAACGATAAAAGAACGGGCTGAGTATACTTCCCTGACAGCCACGTTTTTCAAAAAAAAGCTATTTTTCTATCAAGGTAACGATGAATGTAAGTACCACTACATAGTAAAGATATATCGCTTACTTTCAGGCGTACATGTTTGTCATGTTGATTATTGAGACACTTTTTCGTCGACAAAATGACTGGAGTCCAGAGAAGCCAATGCTACTGACGATACTAAACATAAGCAGAGTTCATAGAGTTAAATATGAGGCATAAAATTCACAATCGGAATATAAGCACCCGATACGCAACACATCACCGAAAGAAAGCTAATACGCAAGTGACGATAGGATTGAGAGTGCTTTTTCAAGGAAAAAAATGAGTGTATACAAATTCTATATGTGGGGCCTCAAAATGGCGAAACTGACAATCTTTCGTCTTTATCTTCGGAGAACGTCCAAGTCATTTTGAACAGATAGTGGTGTTTGTTGTAATGAATGACAAATTTTCTAGAGGATCTAGATCCGGAAATCCATATTCAGCGTACTCGCTCACGTAAGGAAAAAAACCATTGTTAAGTTGACGACTTTTTCCTGTATAGGATGCTTTGATCAAAATGAAATGTTCTTTTGGCAATGTTTCTACGCGAAGCAAACTATTGTACTTAACTGCTATTACTATTGTTATGATATGCTTTGGTAATTATATTATTAATGATACATTTATTCAAGAGAACGATTATATTCAACCACGCGGTGTCATCGCTACACTTATTCGCAGTGATAACCAATCAATTTTCTTAGCAATTAATATGATTCATTCCGTAATAAAGTTTCATTCTGCTAAAACCAATCTCTTTTATCCGATCATAATTTTTCATGAGGAAAGCCTTAGTTTCCATTTACAGCAATACATAATATCATGTACAATAAGAAACAATACACACGTAAACATATCATTTGCTCTTGTGGATTTCCGAACACCAATACAACCGAACAACGGGTCACGATTAGGAAAATCAATTGGATACCGTATGATGTGCCAGTTTTGGACGTATGATATCTTTTATCATCCCGCAATTATGCAAGGTCAATACGAGTATCTCATGAGAATGGATGCCGATTCGTATTTTTCTGACCAAACTGGAAAAGACCTTTTCCTTTATGTTGATAGACAAAAGTTAGATTATGTTTATCGTGCAACATATTCGGAACCGTTTACACCAATGGAACCCCTTTTACGGCACTTTCTCTACGATGTCACTGATGTTTCCGATTGTATATATAACAATTTTTTTATTATTCGTTTAAAATGGTTCTACGAGTCTGAACCAATTCAAACATTTGTTAATGAATTAGTTCGAGATGGTTTGATGCTGCGTGAATATATTGGTGATGGGTGTGCTCATGCAGCTATGATAAAAATTGATCGTCAAGTTCGCGTAAGACGTATTACCGACATTGCTTACGGTCACAATTACCATGTGATGCCACGTCGACGGAATTTAAAATTTTTGTACGTAAAAGACTTTGAAGAAGAATTAAAAACATCTTGTAGATGTTTGATCGTATTAAAAGATACAAGCGGTACACTGACTCGAATACCTGTTCCATAACAAGAGAAAATTATATTCTACTCTTGCATTCTTGCGTCAACAATGGTATTAATTCATTGCAGCAAAGCAATGTGGTTCATTCAGTAGGTGTCAATATAGCCATCATGTTTATTTTATAAAAATAAGAAAAAAGTCATAGTTGTTCTTAGATACAAAAGAAAGATATAAACAAAAACAAGAAAAAAAAATCAAAATTATGATGATTTGAAACGTTTACTATTAGTTTTCGCCATTTCACATTGATCTTCACTGGAATTCGATAATTGAATATGAGCTAATAATGAGCGAAGAAGAATATTTTCACGCCATATTTCTTCGTCGTAGGTAGACATTTTCATAATATGTATCTGATGATTGCATTTATCTGACGTCATGGGTTTTGCCGTAATAAATAACGGTGTAAACGTATTTACAGTCATATTAAAATGATAAATTTTATCGTTCGAAATAAGAAATGTTTGTTCGAATAATTTCGAATTTTGAAGAAAAACAAACAACTGTTCACAAACTGAACAACTACAGTGTGTATGAAGAACATTGGAAAGATTATCGTAAGTAGGAATGGCTGGAGAACTATTGCAATAAGCGTTCAATAATGTAAGACACGTTCGATAGAGCGATAAAAACCACGGAGGAAAGTATACTGTTGAATCACGTTTTCGTTTTCCATAGAAATAATTTGTATCTGCAAATTGCCGATAGATTTGAATCAGAGTTGGCACAAGAACTGTTCGTAAGAGATTGGTAATTGTAGACGATATCGTCATGGCTGTTGTTGTTATTTTAATTTGTTGAATGATTTGCTGAGAAATGATTTGGCATGATAGCTCGTACGAATCCATTGAAATGGATAAAAGTGCCAAGAGGTTAGAAAGATCCGTCATGGATAGTTTCGGACTATTTGGCTTCAATACGTTTGAAAGTAATTCATGAGTGAGAACAAGCAAAAAGCTTGGATCGATATTACGTGTGGATAACGTGCCGATGAATTTAATAGCATCTCGAATTCGTTCGGAATCGCGTGAACGACGTTTAAGAACAGTTTGAAAAACTTGATGAATATATAATTGAATTTTGTCGTCTTTAGAATAATTTAGAAGATAAACGATATCGTCATATTCTTGTTTGAGGATCATTGGAAAGAATTGATCGTGAAACTTTTTATGTTCAAGTAGTTGTCGAATAATCATACTAAAATGATGTGTGATCGTCGGATCTGTCGAAAGACGAAGTAAATGATGAAGAAGTGATTTCGTATTGAAATTGATCTTCTTCGTAGTTGTTAATAACCAATCAATAAGTAAAAAAATTTCTGTTTGATGATGTTGATGATGAGGAAGAAGATTCTGTTCGAGATGAGATAGAACACGTGGAATGTTGTCAATCAATAGATTGTATTTTTCATTCATAGGAACAAGGCACCAAATCGGTACAGTAAATTGCTCCAAGGAAACCAACTGCCCTTGTTCAGAACGTGTTTTTCTGACGAAGACATTACCGGAATAAGTTTCATTGCAATTTCCCAGACATAAATCAATTTGATTAAAAAGCGTCGTCGACATATTGCCATTATTACTGCTCATCAGTTTTAAATCTGTCAGTAAACGACAGGCATGTACGGTACCATCATTCGATCGATTTGGTTGTATAAGACCTTGATAGAGTAGAAAGTGTTCGGAGTAGTGATGTTCAATCGTTCGTCGAAGAACAGTTCCAATAACTCGATCGATACCATGAAGAAGTGGATTATGACCAACATGAAACGTGTCAGAAAACGGTACAATGATTTTTGAGGAATAACTATGATATTCATGTTCTAATCCATTCATCCATGTTTCTAACACTCGTCCAACACGTGTCAATGTTGCTTCGTTAATATCAACATTGTAAAAGATCGTGGGTGTCATCGGAATAATATCATAGACTAATACTAATTTATATCCATGTGATATAAAATCAATTTCGTGTTTGCATTCACTACTCGTCGGAACAATTGTATAAGTGTTTGATAAGAGTTCGAAAACATGCTTTTCCTTATAGTGTACAATTGTTTCTTTTCCACCCTTGTAAATTGATGGTAAACTGAGAAATAGTTTAGCTATTGTGCCTGAATGTTGTTGTTCTACAGACCAATGAAACTGTCGTGGAAATTGACATGGTTCGAGTAAAACTAAGTTGGAAACTTTGATATCGAGTTGATTGTGATCGAGTTGAAGTGCTGGTCCGATGCATGAACGTTTTAGATAGGGTTCAATTTTGGTTGACCAGCGTTGATTGAGAATACTGAATGCATTTGCTGGTATCTGATGAGCAGATGATGGAAAAGAAATTCCATCAACGATATCAATGATCATATCTAATGGTTCAGCATGTCGTATAAACCGTCGAACGTCTTTCTTATTCATAGGCAATGAAAGACATTTTTCGTGACCGTGAATTAACAGCATTGGATCTTCGAGTATATTAATATGCTCACTTGTACACCATCGTGGAAGAATAGGTGGATTATTTGATGTTAATGCTGCATCAAGTAAA
Organism: Adineta ricciae; assembly: GCA_905250025.1. Taxonomy (NCBI): domain Eukaryota; kingdom Metazoa; phylum Rotifera; class Eurotatoria; order Adinetida; family Adinetidae; genus Adineta; species Adineta ricciae. The sequence continues at coordinate 25,103 of CAJNOJ010000467.1, forward strand.
CGGAGACATTCACGAAAATGGATCGGTTGTTGTGTTGAATCCTCCTCCTCTTCTTCTTCTTCTTCTTCGTCACCAAAATCATCCAGGGAATCATCATCATCGTAATCGTCGGAATAGTAATAATCATCTAAAAATTCGAGTTCTTCTTCTTCTTCGTCACTGCTCATATCTAATGAAATGAAAAAGAAAAGAATTGATTCGGAATTAGAACGGATTTTGTTTTTAGAGTTTTTTTGAAAAACAGAACAACTTAACAAGAAGAGAAAAAAATTCCAAAAATCGTTTACATATTCTTAATAATATCATCGATTTCTTCTTTTTTAAATAAGCGATAACCGAGTGCATCGACCGTCGCCATTTCGACATTTGTAGCGTTCAGTTTTTCTTCCATAACTTGTTTGAGAATGGTTAAAATATGCTTGCAAGCTTCCGGTAACTTCATTGATTTGTGATATACATCTTGCAGTGTTTGATCGGCACCTTCGCTACCAGAACCGATTGCTTTCGCATCGTATTCTGTATAAGTACCCGACGGATCAAGATGAAATAGATGTGGACCGTTTTCATCCCAACCAGCAAATAGAAGTGCTACGCCAAATGGACGTGAAATAGGTGCAACTTCTTCTGAATCATCACTGAATGCCAACGCCATATTTGATACAGATTGTGTAATCGACTCGATTGTCATTCGCTCATTGTGTGTAAACCAATGGTTCTGTGCTTCGACACGTGCTTTATCAACCAGTGTCTTCGCATCAGCAATTAGGCCGGACATCGCACAACCACAACTAGATGGATAAAAAAATTGGCTTGTTTGAAAAGAAAACGGAAAACGACGCACTGTGCATCAATTTCGACAATTTTTTCAATACTACGTGGTTCTATCAATACCGATGTAATACGTTTCTCTGTAGCCAGTACAACACCTATACAACGAGTGAATATGCGAATGAATGCAGACATTTCAAGTTACCTTCCTGTGTCATTATGCCAATGGCTGTTGTACCAAATTTAATAGCTTCGATGGCATATTCTACTTGAAAGAGACGACCTTCAGGTGAAAAGGTGTTCACACCTCGATCGTATTCACTTCTCGTCATAAACATGCTTGCTAATTTACTGTTTCAATCTACAATATCGACAATAATATGATCTATATACATAATGATGAAAAAAAAAGCACAAAACAAGTAGAGACGGAAGAATATTTTTAAGAATGATGAACTTTGTTAGGAAATTTCGGTGTTGGAGGTAGATTAATCCAATTAACATTGACACTGGATATACGAAGGCGAAGTTTTGGTGCATAAACACGCATGTCACCTAACTTCATACCGTGTTGTTCTTCAAATTGTGCAATTAGACGAGCACTTTTCTTCGCTGGATCTTCTTGATGCTGCTGAGAAGGTGGTCGACTAAACAACGATCGGTAAGCAAAGTTTATTACGCATATTCAAACAATCAACGACCGTCTTACCCTCTTCTCGCTGGCGCTCTAACTGTTTGTTGATATTCATCTTCTTGAGACGTATCTTGATTAACATCATAATCTTCATCGTAGTCCTCATCTGTTCGTCGGTAACGCGTTTGTGAATTTCGATGCTGAAGATAATCCTGATTACGTTTCTTTGATTGCTGCTGATTTTGCTCATTGCCATCATCTTCATTACCATAGTATCGTTTCGTACCTTGGTGATGATTTGCTCGTCTATATCCTTGCACCGGTGCTGCAGTACGAAACTGTAAGCGATTTTCTCCGTCAACTATCTCCTCGCCACCAATGTTAGCATTTTTCGATGATGAATCGACTGTTGCATCTTGTAATAACATTTTTTTTGATTCTGGCAATTGCTCGTAAAAACTTGGAAGCATATTACCAATGTAAGATGATTTGCTTGTTGTTGCTCTGTTCGATGGTAATGGAGATGGTTTAATAGGTGAAGACATAGATTTCGTAATCGGTTCACTACCATCGGCATCTTCGTCATCTTCTAACATATCCATTTCCGTTACTGTTGGAGCAATATCATCGTCTAAATCGTCGTCACCTGCCGACGACGAACGTTCATGATGGCTGCGAAAACGTTGAGCACCTATTCGAGCAGCTGTACGTTTAGGTAGTTTATTGCGCCGGCGTGTGTCATTGTTAAAAGAATCGTCATTATTATCATCGATATCAAACTCATCATCCGATTGACGAAATGTAACTCGTTTCAGTGAAGTATTCGGTATAGGCATTGGTCGACGGACGCCCGAGACATTGTTTTGATGAGTCTGAGCAGATGAAGGAACTCCGGTGCGATTAGATGGTTGAGAGTGTTGCTGCTGTTTTAAGCGTTTATCAATCAGACCGATAGCTAATGGATATTTCACAGGCGTATCATCATCAGCAAAATTGTAATTACGATAATTGTTTGCTAAAGTTGAACTGGTGGATGTTTGCGACGGGAGTATCGTTAGTGGTGCACGATCACGTCCAGTACCTGTTCGACGTGTATTCAATCGCATGAATACTTCATAAGGATCGTAATCATCACTGGCATCTTGAGAAGAAGCATTTATATCAATCGAATCAACTTCTAAACAAAGATCCAGATTGCAATCATCATCAATAACTGATGCATATTCCGATGCTGCATACGATGTAGTTGTAGATTCGACATCACATTCGAAATTTGCTTCATTTTTACGTTCTAAAGACAAGTTCAATCATATGAAGCGAAATGTTTTACGGTCGATAGAAACCTTGTATTTCTGCATCACGTTTTAATCGCCATCCGATTAAGCTTAAACTCTCGGTCAAATTTGGCTGTTGAATTACACTTGTCATCGAGAAAACAACGTGAACAATACTTTAAAAATAAAAAGCAGTTGTTAACACGTTGGTCCTTTGTTTTGGTATACGTTTATAATCATCACTGTTATGATTGATTGGCTAGACTCGACCAATGCTATTGCGTTGAAAAGCTCTTCGATTTCATCTTCAATTACATTTTGCATAAGAACTATGAATTGAGCTGATTAAGGTAAATTTTTAAATATTATACCTTGATAACAAAATATCGTACTACGTTAGATGTCGCCTCCGAACAATTTATTCAAGCAATAGCAAAATAAGCGAAAAGCAAACCGAAACATGCATCAATTGAAAACGCTGCAAGTCCCAATGGAGAAAATAGGTTTCCAGTTATTTGGATTCAGGTGACAACGCCAATAACTAACAACAACTGTGCAGCCATCGACATTGCAGAAACTCGTGAAGGATAATAATATGCGCCAGTCAACGTCCATATCGTACACTGCAAAGTACAAAGTCCGGCAAAATTTAACATGTAACAATGGAGAATATCCCATGTCTTTGGTGATCTTGTGAAGAAAGCGCCAACATCAAAGGGAAAGCCTACCATCCTGTGAAAATTTTCAATAAAAGAGCAATTTCTGATTTTGTTTCTTTCCAAATGATTCCCATCTTCTAGAGAGAATCTGAATCGCTGAGTTGATAAGCAAAAAGCAACCAAGCCTATTGTCACGAACCATAACAAACAATCCAATACCTCTATAAAGACATACAACTGCTATTATCAAGGCAACTTATTTACGTCGATGAAAATTTTTTTTAATCTGAAACGTGTCGATACATCGTTCTTGTGTTCCCAGTTTTACTTTACAGCTCCTATCTAATTGTCATTCTGATTGTCGAATGTGTCAATTGTCAGTTAGAGTCTCCTTAATCATTCGAAAGACGACTATAGTCAGCTTAACCCCGAAACTATTATTTTAATTTATATTGCCATCATATGTAGCATATGTAGAAACATGCAAGAAATGAAATTAGCGCTGGTTTCTTTATCATCTACTTAGGTGTTATTCGGTTCAGTAGTAGTTCCTAGTTGCAGGTTAAAGATTTTCAAGATTGATGATCTGAGTTGTTCCGTGAATTGAAATAAGATTATAATTACACATGCCAATCCAACGTTGATGAACACATAAGCAATTCGAAAATGATATCGAGGTGGAGTAGTAAAAAAGGATATAAATAAAAATAACGCGTACGGAAAATCAATGATGAATACAGTGCATAACAGTGTCACCGTACGACGAACCATTTTCAATTCTTTCTGAGCACGCGACAGTGTATTCACAGGTATAATACGTTTGTTCATTCTGTAAACATATCGAACCAATCGATAGTAGATCAGTATAGTTAATAATAAAGGACTAACGTAAAGAGACATAGTAACGAAAATCATGGTGAATGAAAGTCGAAGTGGTATCTGGCATATCTGATTATGCATATTGTAAATAATCTCACCCTTGAACATAAATGTAATAGGAAATATGAGCGCATACGCCCATGCGACGATAACAAAAAGGATTTGACATCGTTGCGATTGCCAAAATAAATTTGAAGGATAGATGACAATCACATAACGATAGAGAGCTTGTAACAAAAATGAATAATTCAGTACAGCACATGTGACATATGTTAAATAGCCTCCAAATACACACAATAGATATTCGTTATATATTTGTTGAAGATCATTTCGGAGTGTGCATATACTTATCCAATAGATATCACTTGCGCATATCAACGTTGCCAAACATGAATTAGCGATGTGAATCATGGGAATTGTGTGACATGTTTTGTCAAATGTTATTGTTAATAAAAAGACGAATAACACAAGAATAACGAAAGTAAGACATACGATGTTAAATATATCAAGTAGAATAAACCAGGAATGCATTATCAAATAGTATAACTTGAGAAAAAAGACACCCTAACGACAGCAATTAGAACTTGTTACTTGTAATATTAATCTATGTCGCGTTATCTAACGTGACTAAGACACTTTGTTGAGTGTTGTCATCGTCAATAAGCATTTATTTTCTAGAAACTTCATTTCACTAATTATGACAGAACAGAAGAAAAAAAAGAAAGACGTAGCTAGTAATCTAGTGGACTCATCGAAAAACGTCGTTCTACTCGCCGACTGTTGTTTATGTAACACCTGTGAACTGATTCAGCTAGAGGTTCGGATCATCACTTAAAATAGATGTATTTTTATTCTGTTTCCAAAGTAGTACACGACACACAGACACCCGTGTTCTTTTTAAGATTTTCTTTGGCAGCTAATAATTCAACATGATTACTTATGTAACAATTTATTTATTATTGATTGTTTAAGTAATGGATTAAATTGAAATATTGAGATCATAACAAAAAGAAAAGAAGTACTTCCGAAAATGTACGCTATACGAAAATGATACTTCGGTAGATCACGGAAGATGGATATGAACAGCAGGCTTGCATAGACGCATCCAACTCCCATCAAGATGAACACATGTATAAGAATACGTTTGACAATTTCTAATTCTCGCTGTGCACGAATAAACATTCTTGTTTGTATGATACGGATACGTTTACGTTTTACATGTCGAATTAATTTCAAATACATTCCCGTAATCAATAACAATGGAATAAGATAGATACAAAATGAAAGATAGATCGATGAGGTCGATATTCGAAGAGGTATTTGACAAACTTGATTGTCAATATTATAGACAATTTCTGTTGTAAATAAAAATACACTAGGAACTAGGAAACCTAAAATCCATGTCGAAGCGATTATAACAAGCTGATTTTGTAACGATTGCCAGTTTGTACGTTTCGGATGAATAATAGCGTTGTATCGATATAAGGCTTGGACGAAAAATGAATAATCAAATACTCCACAAGCACTATAAGCAATGTATGCTCGAAGTTTACACAATGAATCTTCAGTTCGAATTTCTTTCAGATCATTATTTAGAGCAATTAGAAAACAAACAAGCATGTCAATACCAAATACAATCGAAGATAAACATGAATTAGCAACTAATACCATTATTGGATTTTTTTTCGACTTTTTGTCGATTAGAATAGTTATTAAGAATAGAGTAGCTAATACAATCCCTAAAGTTGTTAATACAATCGTTGAAATATTCCACACTATCAGTGATGGGTCAATGGTCAATTGAGTTAGGTTCATCGCTTTTAAATGAAAAGAAAATAGAAACCCCTATATAGTAATATATTTCTTGTTGTCAAGCTTACTTCTTGTTTCAGTTGTCTGTAATATTGTGAGAAAAATCTAAGTGCACGGCATTATAATAAATGTGCTTCTGTAAATTTGCAATTAAATATTTGTGGAAGTATATGCTTTCTGACGAGTGTTGGCTAGATCCTCATAAAATATTAACAGTTGCTTAATAGTCTGATTATCGCACAAGATGAATTTTCTTCAACACAATCTGGGTGTTCAGCGCCAAATTTACTCACTAAAGGTGGAAGGAAATTTTTGCACGATACGATGATCAACTATAATAAGTATGGGATTATGTTAGATAAAACATTTATTCGAAGCCATTCTTCCGAGCGAATTATAATAACCTTTCGCTTGAATTATTTTTCGACATCATTATGTGATAATGAAGCTGCCTACACATATGCATTTTACTGAAAAAGAAAATGACTATTACTAATGCAAATAACTATATGAAATTAGTCAAGATAACATAGGTTGTGCAAGAAAATATATAGTAGGAGAATGGAAAAGCCCAGCGAGGATTTTGTCGCCGATGCCGACCTAACTGAAGCAAAGCGATGGATAATTTCTAATGTACTTTCATCTGTGTCGTACACAGAATACCAGCCTTGAGGTTCATGAGGAGGATCACCAATGAAATCATCACCTTGGGTCCAATTAGCACGTGGAAGTCTCGGTCGTCCTTCGCCACCGTACGCCCAGAAATTCACGGGTATGCGATAAGCACGAGCCCATTGAAAAATAGCCTGATAGTATTTATCGCGTATGGTAATAGGTGCTGTTGCACTATGATCGTCATTATCTCTACAGACAGACTCGACTTGTTACAAAAACTATATGTATTGTTAATTACCGTGAGATACCAAATTCTTCCAGTACGACCGGCTTTTCTTTGTATGCAACGTGGTATTCGATGTATTTTCGAGCGAACTCTAATGCAGATGGAAATGTATCAGAAGCATTCTTCGGATCGTAAATATTCCAATTTTGTACCCATAGATGAAATGTAGCATAATCAATACATGGACTTGCATGATCATTTGAAAAATTGTTAGAAGATATATTACCTTCGACACCTGTCGTCACGAGCTGTTTAGGGGCTAACTGCTTGATCGAGCAAGCCGTTGCATTTACCCAGGAAAGATTTAAACGACGAGGTTCGTTTGCCAATTCCCATGACATCTATGAGAAACAGATTTCCAAATTAGCTTTAGATAGCGTCTTTGTTTTTACTTACGATCGTCGCGTCTTCCACATATGGCAAGTTGTTATACTTGTTTGTACGCTTCATAATAAATTGAATGTGATTATTAAACAATTGTACAGCTGCTGGCAACTCGTAAAATCGTGCAGAAAACCGTTCGAATGCATCGTAATCACCTGGATAAGGAATCGAATTTGCTCCACCAGCCCAAACAATATATTGAGCATAACCTCCCGACCAGTGCCAGAAATTATTTAAACACATGACCGCACGCATGTTACGTTGACCCATTTCGTATAAAAGAAAATCAAGACCTTCTAAAACATTCTCATCATAGCGACCAGGGTCAGGTTGCATCGAAGGAACAATACGCCATGGTTCCGTATTGGGGCCTTCGCTACCCGCTTGTATACGTAGATTATCAACTCCTAACGAATGCAAATGATCCAGTTCACGCAATAAGCGTGTCCGATTGCCACCGGGGCCTGTCGAGCCTAGATTAGCACCATACCAAAAGTTTGTACCCACATACAAATAATCTTGTCCGTTCAATGTTAAACGACGGTTTTGCACGTTTATGAATGATGAAGTAGCTTGTTGTGTGAGGCGTATGCACAAGACAAAAAAGATTGTAATGTAAAACATCATAGTTGCTACGTGAAAGTGCAAGTCGATGAGAGTTTTATATTATAAAATACAAATCTTATCAGTTATATTATATGCATGAATGTATTTTGAGATAATAGAGCGAGCCGTTATAAAGTGATATCGTCAAATAGGCAGTACACATACTCGTCTTTAGGAGAGAAATCAATCTCTTCCATTCAGAGTTGATTCAATCAAACGCATATGTCTTCAAATGTGAGCAAAACTTTATTGTTAGTTTTAAACCACGTCATTTTGGAAAAGTTGATATTGTTTTTTTCTCAGGTTCTGACGAAAAGTAAGTTACTTCTGGTCATGTTATTTTTAAAATGCAAATAGTAATTGACATTCTTCGAAGAGAAAAGAAAGAGTAAGCAAACATAAGTTTTCTGTAATATGATTAGTTTCTGACAAGCAGAAGTATAGGGCTGTAAACAAAGTATTATACCTGAACGATTTTGTTTATTCATCAGAAAAATGTCTTTTTCTTTTATTAATATTTGTTCAAGTAATAAGGTAAACAATCGTTTTCTGTTCTTAGTTTTACGGTCTCATCAGAGTTGGTAGAAAAAAAGGAACTGAGAGATCGAAGAACATGAATTTTGCAAGACTGCAAAATCCATTATTTCTATTTTATTTGGATAAATGATGAAAATAACGATGATGGCAATGAATAAATGCACACATACACACACACACACGGTTCACGTCATAAGATTTTGAGTCATTACGATCAGTACACGTATACTGTTTAAAGAAATCGATATTTCGCGAAAAGAGCAGCGAGAACAAAGCCTAAGAGAAATGGTGCTTGATATTTGCTGGTAGCTCCATTGCAGTAATTTGTGGAACAGCAAAATGTACCAACGCTTGCAATATTGCCAGCTACACACCCACTTAAACCGTTTCGGTAGGTGCCTGACGAAACTCCGGTCGTAACTTTCTAAACAAAACCGAGAAATATAATACGTCGAGTCAGAACAGAATGCACACTTACCACGCAGCTTGTACTTGAGTTGGTCGTTGATACACCTGTACCAGTGGCACTGAACGGATCGCATCCATTCCCTCCAGCCGAGCATACATAGCAAATGATGCTCAAACAGCCGGGCAACAAAACTAAAAGCGTAAGATATGAGATATGATTGTTAAAACTACTAAGACTTACCGAGTAAGCAAAGAACAGTGAATGTGTTCATACTGGTTTCTTTTCTATAACAGAAATGATGGTTCTCGGTAGTTTTCAGTGCCTTTTTATATGCTATAACTGTAACTATTGAGGGTGTTTACATTTGTTTTGTGAATACTTAGCAACGCATTTGTTGCCGAAGAATAAACCATCCTCGATACATTCTATTTACTTTTCAACGTCAGAAACATTGTTTAAGGGAAGAAAAGTTGAGTTCTATTTTATTTATATGAAGCTACCATTATTTTCCACAAAAAAGACTCTTTCGATATAAGTTGCAGCGGGACCCTCTCAAGATGAAAGAAAACAAAATGTTATGTTGAGCAGGCACTTCAAATGGGTGAGGGTGTTTTAATAGAACATATACTGCGGGACTCTAACCGACCAATTTATCCTGTTTGTTTTTTCAAATCTCACTTCTTATACTTTGTTTTAGGGGCCAAAATAATTATGAAGAAGATGCATATACGTGCATACACACAAAAATTCACACCGTACAATCTAACAATGAAATGATTGAAAAGAAATGGCGTTTGAAATTTGTTTATAACTACATTGTGGTTGTCTAGAAAACACCAGGCGCAACATAGAAGTGCGTCATCAAAAACTATGGTAGTTGTGCCTAATGAGAAAAGAACATTCAGCCGTCTCATGTTGCTTTTTGTTCGATCATTAAGAGCCATTAACGGATGAAAATGGTGGCAATGGCGCGAATTGTCAATCCAATTATTTGCTTTTCAATTTCAAAAAATGCTATAAACGAAGGGAAAAGAGTCGTGTGAGTTCTGTAGAATCAAATGTTGAGTAACTGGCAAAATACGCACAGTTGTTCTCTCATCAACAAGTTCAGTTCGTGTGAACAGAATTCTTCTATACTCTATTTTGATAAATAAAAGTGACAAGATGAAGTAATCAAATTCGCACATGCATGCTAGATTTTACGTCAAAATATATGGAAGATGCGAGTGAAGTACACAGCATCGAAACAAGCAGGTAAATAATCTCGCCATACAAAATATATGATCATTAATAGAACATATAGAAGTTTACCGAGTGAGCTGAGAGCTGCTAACAACTTTACGCTCGTTTATCTTCCGAGATGAATGAAAACTCCAGCTAATAGTTGATATGAAATGGAGAGATACATTTAAATATTGATCGATTTATTTCAGACGAAAACAACCATGCTTCTCGTATGAAAAATACTCTTCCCGTACGAGATATAATGTGGTCAGTAGAGAAAAAGATATCAAGAATTACTGTGTCAGACGAATGTTTCGGACATTTCAAGAAAATGATAATTAACGAATAACAGTAGTCGCGAACTATAATCACTTCCTATATGGCGGCTAAAGGAATCAACGAAATGAATCAATAGCTAGCTACACCCTTCGATTTACTTTGATATGCCGTCTGCCTGTTTTACCTTCGCGAGAAGGAAAACCAATCAAAAGATGTGTAGCACTTCAATTCCTTCTCATGACTCACGTGTTTTTGAATCCTGGGAGTTTCAACATATTGACTTTACATTTCTTCAGTGAAAATGCTCGCAGTAATAAGCTCATAAATAGCTGGGATTTTTGTGGCTGTAAATAAAAAAGGGAAAAGAGTACAATATTCGAAGTCACTAGTATCACAGATTAAATGACATCGTTTGCTATCATTTCAGAGCGAAACAGTAGAGCTAACTAAGTAAGCGCTTAACTTTTCTGCGTTGGTGCATTATCTGAATCAACGATCGCTAGCGTAGGCGTTTGGTTCATTTGAGAAAAATCTGAATTTCGTTAAGCTATAAAATCAGTTCTATGTAATTTATTAAATGAATGAGAACAAGGATCACAAAGCGGGATAAAACACACACACGCAAGGTTTCACTCCAAAAAGTATAATGTCATGATTGGCGAATCCCCATTGTCTAGAGAAATCGATGTTTGGCAAAAAGAGCAGCAATGACAAGAGCCAAAAGGAACGGCGTTTGATATTTGCTTGTAGCTCCATTACAGTAGTCTGTGTAGCAACAGAATGTTCCAACACCGGCGACATTATTAGCTGTGCATGAGCTAGCACTTGATCGAGTTGTACCTGATGAAAATCCTGTTGAAACTTTCTATAAGAAAACAGAAAATATATTCCTATATCGATAGTTGTCTACTCACTATACAAGCAGATGAACTACTGGTAGATACACCTGAACCCGTGGCACTAAATGGATCACATCCTGATGACCCAGCAGAACACTGATAACAAGTGATTGCCGAACAAATAGGTAATACAGCTACATGAGAAGAGAACGTAAAACATTTTGTCTATCACGAAGTAAATATGCTTACCAAGTAGGCAAAAAACAGCAAATGAATTCATGTTGATTTCGTTCTTTTGTGAAGCGAATGAGATTGTTCTGAGCAGTTGTTGGTGCCTTTTTATAGTCAGTAATATTGATGACGCAAATAAAAAGTGACGCTCCTTCCTTCGGCGACGTCGGCGTATTTATTTATTTTTCAACTTCGAAATAATCATTCAGTCCAACGAAAAAAAGTTGTTCTCACCGTCCACTCCAAAAATAGCTTTAATGTATTCATACAGATACGCTTTTTCTATTTGTTAATCATGTCACTGTTGCTTGTACTTCGCTTTCTAGAGCACAATCGTGGGTGGACTAATAGAGTATACACGACGCAGAAAATGGAAATTGTATTGCTTCACATTTAATTTTTCCTTCGTTAGATTAAAGTAACCATAAAAAAATGAATGTAACGTACATTTACACAAGATCAGACACGAAAAACTACTAAAAAAATGACAAAAGATGATGATAAGTGAGTATGGTATATCGAAGGGTTGACAATGTGATTCCATTTCCCAGTTGTAATTCATTGAGGAATTCGTAGCGGTTATGTATTGAACATATCAAGAGAAAAAATATCGAAAGTTAAAATGTCCAACACAGAATTCTCGAATCAATGAAAAATTGACACTGATGGCGGGGTTGCGGGTGAAGTTGTAACAGGGAGAATGTTGAAGATTAGATTATAGGAGATAGCTACGGTGTCAGTGAGTATGAAGGGTAGTATAGCGTAGCATGGTGGAACTAAATCTTCATAAAACAAAATATATAAAAGTGAAATAAGCTGCTATTGGTCATCAATGATATTGCCACAATGTTTGATATTTAGTTAGACTTTTTCCGTTCGATCTTTTCATTGTAAATCTTCGTACCATTCACAAACGGGATAGAACTTGTTCATCCCGTTGTGATGTTATGCCCCTTTTGGTTACAATTGATATTCACGAGACAAATTAAATTAGACAAGAGATCCTTCTCCATCTGTTCCAGCCGCGCCATCATAGGTACTAGTACAAAATTTTGTTAAAACTCATACTGAGTAAACAGAAGACATTCGATAATTTCACGTTGATTTCTTTTTTTTTCTTTAGATGAAGGACGCAACCCTATGAAAATTCTCATTGAGTTCTTTTGGATTCGTGGTAAATATGGATGACGTCAACGAAATATGAAGTGTTCTTTTTTGCTATCGTCAACGCATTTGTTTACTTTTAATTTTAAAATAATTATTTAACTGAAAGAAAGAAGAAATTTCTCTCAGTTCCGTAAATAATGAAAACTGGATAGAGTGTGGGTGTTGATCACCTCACAAAGCACAGATATCATTTATTCGATCGACAAACAGAGGTGAGATTAAAGACATTCATGAGGTAATATGCCCAAAATTTATAGATAAAAATTCAATGCCACAACTGAGTTCAGTTGAAGTTTGACCAAAACAGCAGCAAGAACAAATTGGAAGAGACTTGATATTTGATATTTGCTTGTGACTCCGTTACAATAGTCCGTCATACAGCAGAATGTACCAACAGTTCCATCATTAGAACCTGGACAAGTGTAATACGGATATCGAATGGTCGTTAACGAAGTTCCATTAGTGAATTTCTAAATAAAACAAACAGTAATGGTTTTGTGTATTGTACTAGTTTATTCTTGATTAAGGCTGACATAGTTTCACTAGGTAATATCATTCAAGAGTCCTGCAGTTCTCTCATAGCAGAAGAAATGGAATTCCTCTATTTTTGTTACCGACTGATCGTGTTTCAATATGACATTGTCCGTGCACAAAACTCATATTATAGTCTTTGTAAAATTATACGATTTACGACTCACAACGCAGACATTATTACTGTAGACAGATATACCGCGACCATTTACAGAAAACTGAAAGCATCCATCTGTTCCATATGAACATGAATAGCAGTTGATGTAAGCCGAACAAGTCGATAATAAGCCTGCGAGAAAAACACAATAAAAGCAGGTTGTCAAAAAACATTATGATTTGTACCAAGTAAAACTATAACGTTCAGTAATTTCATGTTGATTTCGTTTTGCTTCAGATGAAACACAGTTCTTGTCGAATTTCGTTGCTTTCTTTTCGATCACTAAGAACTGTTGACGATGTGAATGATGATGATGATGACGCACATTGTCGATACATTTTTTTACTTTTCAACACCAGAATAGTGTTGCAAAAGAAAGAGAAAAAAGAGAAGTGTTTGTTGATGGCGATGTGAATTTCGGTTAACTGATTAAATAGAAAGAGAGATTCGTTTATGTTCGACAAATTTCAGTTCCTGTAAACAACTTAGTTGTGTCTACTTTATTCAAATAAATAAAGATAATGATTCTGAAAATGAGCACAAATACACACACGCACAGGATTAGCAGTCAGAACTGATCGACACGCGTTGGTTAGAGACGTCGATGCTCAAAGAAAAGAGCAGCAAGAGCAAGTCCTAGCAGAAACGATGGTTGGTATTTTCCTGTGGCCCCATTGCAATAGTCCGTAGAGCAACAAAATAGACTAGCACTCGAACCACTAGAAGCTGAACAGGCACTAGAACCGCCTCGGTAGGTGCCCGAGGCAGATCCAGTAGTGACTTTCTAAAGAAAATAGAGAAATCTATTGTGCTGTGCTGGTAAAGCATCTATTCACATAACAGTTTGTATATAATGAAGTCGTTGATACACCGGCGCCACCTGAACTGAATGGATCGCATCCTGATGAGCCAGGATTACATACGTAACAGTTAGTAGTCAAGCAAACAGGCAATAAAGCTGAACATACAAAGCTATGTATGCGAAAAGTTAGCGGAGAAACATCAAAACTCACCGAGTAGACTGACAATAGCTAGTGAGTTCATTGTATTCGCCGTGAAATGAAGGACGGCGATTGTTGAGTGTCGTTTTTTTCTTAAGTAATAGCAACTATTGATGCTGTTGGTAAGGGTGTTGACGTGAATGGAAAGAAACACTTTTCTTTCAATGAAAAGCCTATGCCGATGTACGTTTTTAAAACGAAACAGAGAATAAAAGAAACAATCATTCGTTTGTTGCGAAGTGTATTTGTCGCGAACTGCTATCGAGTATAATGAAATGGTAATCGTAAGAGGATAGAAAAGAATACTAAGTACAAAACGTTGCGATGAACTTGCGCGAGTTTATGTTACGTGCTTACCCACAGGCTATTTTGTCCTGTCTTGAAGGTAATTTAAGCAAAAGAGTGTGAGTTATTACGGGTAACTTCAGAATTTACTTCAATCTCTTATCTTTTCTAACAAATCGTCGAAAAGAACGATTGCTTTTCATCGAAAATGTCAAAGTAGATATTGACGAATAAAACCTTTCGATGCTTCATCGGCACGACGATATACCGCGTAGTGCCAGCGCGTCACTGTTATTGCGTAATACTTGAAAGAAAATATCGTCATTGAAAAACATGGCGTATAAGGAGTACATAGTGTATATAAATACCGCATTCCGTTTTACTGGTATCGACATTACGAACATGACCAACGATTCCAGTTTAGCCACCAGCACACCAAAGAAACCAATTATCGCACTCGATTGTGACGGTGTCCTTTTGAATTTCGATGCTACCTATGCTCAAATTTACGAAAAAACATTTGGAAAGCAATTGTCAGTCGTAGTACCTCAAGCATATCGCGTAAGTCTCAGCATTGTTTTTCATTCACAAACTTCTACTCTTTTCTACTTCATAAACTCCTGTAGGCTGAAACAAAATATGGTGTCAAATTAACTGATGAAGAGAAATCTCAATTCGATGAAGTATGGAATGAGCATGGCTGGAGAACAATGTCAATGCAAGATGGAGCACTCGAAGCATGTCACTTGTTGCATCAAGCTGGGTATGAACTAGTTTGTGTTACCGCAATGTCATCTAATTACAGTGAACATCGTTTGGAAAACTTTCGTTTACATGGCTTTCCCATTGATAAAATTATATGTACAGGGTATCACAAAGATAACCTTTGTAAAAATCCGAAGAAACAAGTCATCGAGGATCTACATCCTGTGGCTTTTGTAGACGACTTACGACGAAATTTTAAAGACATTCAAGGTGTTCATACTAAACTTGTTTTTATCGATCACGAACGAATTGATGACCCAGATAGACACGAAACAATTTACTACGATATCAAATATCCAAATCTTTTAGCTTTTGTCCAAGATTTTCTTCGAACTGAACTGCATGGCAATGATATTCTTTGGTCTGAGAGACCAGCGCATCTTCTATCTTTGAAATAGCTTCATTTTTTAAAACTTTTTATGTAATCAAGAGAACTATTAAAGTAATTTAAAATATCATCGATACCCAGAGCTTGACATAGAACACCACTTTTTTTAGCAAATTTGTCTGTATAATAAGCGAGTATGGATATGAATTATGACATAGACATGTATACTTATTTCCTTCATGATACCTTCAAGACAAGAACAGTTTGGTAACGACAGCAAACAGCTCGGCTCATGAAAAACTAACTGGAAACCATCTACTAATTTTTTTCCTTGTAACCTATCATACTTTCTTTTGACAGTGTAATTATAAATTCTGGATGAACAAATGTATAGCAAAAGAGTTATCACTGACAATTAAACCCATTTCCGTTGATAAGATTGAAACTTTCTGAAGTAAACTGCTGGATTCAATTAGTTATGCAATCAACGATACGCAGATAGTCGTATAGTTTAACGCTGTCAACTGTAGTTGATATTCAATACTTGTTTTATCACTCAGAGATCCAATCTGACACTTATACTACATGCGATTGTCTATATGTGTAAGATATTGAGACGGATATAAATCCTCAATCAACATCGAACCCAAATGAATGACCACGGATTATGAGTTGAGTGGTAAAGGAAAATCTATTGAAGAACTCAATCTCAAGTTATATGCACAGGAGTTTTGATACGTATGGCCGATAGTAATTTAGATAAATATACAAAAAATCAATATACAGTAACTAAATACGGAATTAGTTTTTAGCTGCAGTATATTTCTTCTATTCTTCTTCCGTCGACATCTATAAATGAAACGATTCTTATCGATGTCACCTATCCAATCTTATTCTATACGATTCCATTCCATTCATTATTTCTTTAATTCTTTTCGAAAACGAATTCTTTCACGTTTTTTGTAAAATCATCATCGGAAATGAAACGAATTCTCGTTACTGGTGCGGCGAATGGTCTTGGTCGGCATATGGCAACAAAATTTCTCTCCCGAGGTTTCTATGTTACGTTTGCAGATAATGATATACATTCATTGGAAATACTCGAACAACTGCTTGCCAATGACGCCGCATTGTTTCCACCTAATTCGAATCGATCAATTCAAAGTCATGCTTTGTTTTATAAGTGTGATGTTAGCGACGAATCGTCCGTGTCGACATGCATTGCTGCTACAGTGGAGAAATTTTCCGGCTTGGATGCTCTCATTAACAATGCTGCTCTTGCAACGCCATGGATTTCTGGCAACGATGATCCGACTATGCCGTTTGATAATGTACCTGTAGCGAATTTTCGTAAATTTTTAGACATAAACCTTGTTGGTCCTTATATTTGTTCTCATTATGCTGCCTCACACCTTCGTGCTTCGAAAGGGTGTATTATCAATATCTCATCCACACGTGCTCTTCAATCCGAAGCTAATAATGAAGGCTATTCGGCTAGCAAAGCTGGACTTCTCGGACTTACACAGGCAATGGCCGTTAGCTTTTCTAGTTCCGGTGTTCGAGTGAATGCTGTTTCACCCGGGTGGATTGACGTTCGGGAAATGAACACAAAAGAATCAGTCGCTCTCTCCCCTTTGAGCGAATCAGATCATTCACAACATCCTGCTGGTCGAGTTGGCGTTCCAAATGATATAACAAAGATGGTGGAATTTCTAGTTGATGACGACAATGGATTTATCACAGGCCAGGTAACTGATCGAGTCCTTCTAGTCACTTAAATTCGTACGACTTCTTTTGCAGAATTTTATCATTGATGGTGGTATGACAAAGAAAATGATTTATAATGAATGAGTTACGAAAGTATTGTAATAACTCTCATAAAGTAATCAGGTGAAAAGGGCGAAAAATAAAAAGAGTTACATTTTGTTTTGACAATGTACACTATATTTTACTCGCGTATGCTCGCCATTTGTTCAAATTGTAAAGCAAGACAACGATCTTTCTGGGTATGAGCAGATCTGCTCTATTTCTCTTTATGGTATTTTGCAGAGTAACTTTATACTAAATTCGGTTCATGCTATTATTTGAAAAGGACATATTATACATTTATTCTAGTTTGAGGCCTACAACTTTTTTTTCTAATCATTAATCATGTTGCAGTACTATTTTGGAAAAAAATCGCCAAAGAATCAGAAACTGATATCAAGCTAGCTAGGTCTAATTGTCCATCTCTATTGAAATCTGCAACGGCAATTGCGCTGATGTCATAATATTCAAATAGCTTGACTTCTCGAAATATTGTATTGCCGTAACCCAGGAGTACATGTACAGATCTATCATAACGGTCGACAGCAATTATATCTACGTAATTATCGTAATTCAAGTCTTTCGATATTAACTGAACTGCTCCGGTAATATTCGCGGCTATCACCTGAAGTCGAAAAGTACCATTGCCATTATTACATAACAGTTGTATCATTCTGAGTGTCTTATGGCAACTGATTATATCCATATATCCATCGTTGTTGAAATCTCCAGTAGTAAGGACAGTCAAATTGGCTCCACCTGCTAAGTAACTAACACCGGAAATGAAAGACCCGTCGCCACGACCAAAAAGTATGCTTATGGTACTATTGCGATAGAATGAAATAGTGATGTCTAAGAAACCATCTCGATTAAAATCAGCAACAACAGCGGACGTTGGACTTCGTGAGGTGGGAAAAGGGATTTGCGCACGAAATGTTCCATTGCCGTAGCCCAATAGGATACTAACAAACGATGAATCCATATTGGCGACAACGAGATCTACAAAATTATCTTCGTCGAAATAACCTTTATCAATCCAACATGGACTACTACCAACGGGCACATACAATACGGCATCGAAATTTCCGTTGTTGAATCCACGCAGTATCACTAGACGATTGTCGTCAGCAACAGCAACAATAATGTCATTATAATTATCATTGTTTACATCTGCTATAATGGCGTAGTGAGGGTAAATACCGACTGATACGACGACTTTTGAGTTAAATCGTCCATCTGGACTGCCAAAGTATACTGCAATTGAATTGTCATAATAATTAGCAACAACAAGGTCAATAACTTCGTCCCCGTTCAAGTAGCCGCTGGCAATCGAAACGGGATATAATTTCGTACTATATAATTTATCCAAACTGAACATTAACTTCAGGAATGTTTGATCTACGGATGAGAAGATATTAATTATTTTCGTCATTCAAAAACATTCACTTTTCCGCGCAACTGATGTACTCAGTTTTGTAGTCATTGACGTTACCATTGTCGTAAAATCTGTGCTTAAACTCGTTGGTAGTACGTCTATATAAAATATCATTGATTATGTCTTTTCAAATATGTTTCAACTAATACCATCATCTATTTCATCTTCTACAGCTGAAGGTAAGGCATTATCCTGCGACTTCTTCAAGATCGATGGTACACAAATAGCCAACGCAAGAGCACATATACCAACCATACATAGTACAAAGATCAAGACTTGTTTCTTCGTTAAAGCAATTTTACTAAAAGGAAACAAAAAACTGAATGGAGATCAATTTGCGTAACATGTTCTACATACTGAATCGCATTCGTATCGCTCGCCATTACAAATGTAAGAGGAATATCGTTTTTCCTCTTAGACGCCATTGCCAGAGATATGATTTTTTGTGTTTACCAAAATAAACTATTGTGCGATTACTTAGTTTTAGATTCAACTGAAATAAATTAGTTTTTCCATGCTTTTGGATGAAGTCCATATATAAATATATAATTATACAACATCATCATATGACAGCTTCTCACTTCAGCAAATTGAGGAAATCGGATTGTTGATGATACTTGAATAGAATCATTTCCGTCTAAACCAGGACAGAATTCCACTTTTTTCAAGCAAAAGTCACAAAAATGAAATTGGCAAAACAGGTGACTATTTTTTTTCTCGTTACTGTTTACAGAGAATAATTAATACGTGTGACAAAATTACTGCCGATTTCAATTTCTATAATTTTATTTAGTAAGTCTATATAAACAAATGACAAAAAACTAGGAAGGGAATCCAGATGAAAGTAGAAGCGACGAGTGTAGTTGAAGCTTTATTAAATCCTTGATTATTGCACAAATTCGACAAACAGCATGTCACATTGGAAACTCCTGTTATCGATGATAATCGTACGCAGTTCTGTGCATCAGTAAATGAATAGGCCCATCGTTTGGCTTGAGTCTGATTGTCAGTCGCCGTGCAAATATTACTAAAATTACCCGGACATTGAACTAGATAACTAGCACATGTACAGTTCGACGCACCGGCACATTGCTGTGAATTTGTGGATGTGTCGTCAACACTCAATCGAGACTGTGTACTTGAAATAAGATACGATATATAACATTGAAGTGGACACACGCCAGAGATTATAACGACGAGGAGCACAACCTGTAGATAAATATGCATTACTGTGTGTGAGCATAAGCAAATCACATTTACCATTCATGTCACGTTTCAGTGCTTCTACAAAGAGAAAGTTAGTGATTCGCCTCATTGATAGACGAACAAATATATGTACATGCATTTTTTACTCATATTTAGGCATAAACAGAACAGAAACAACGAGGTGTGTGTTTTGTCATGACACTGAATCGAAAAGAAAAAAAATCAGTTTGAATCTCCTTGGCAAACTACTTTCGATTGATAATCATGCCATATTCACTTATATAAATGGCAAAAAAGGCAAATATAAATTATTTTAAAAATATCGAATTGAAAACTTCATGCATAAATACAAACAGCACACAAATAGTAAAATTTGACATGAAAATGTATGCAAGCGAAACAGCACCGATAATAACGTAAAACAAAACTGAATATGGTATCGTACCAGTAAGATCGTCGAGTCCTTGATTGTTACAGATATTTTTATGACAACATATTACATTGGTATGTTGAGGTATTGAGGACAATGCCAAACATGATTCATTAGTCATAATTCGATAGAGGCACTTCGTTGAATTGTTCAAATTTTCATTGTAAGTACAAAGAATATCGTTTTGACATAGAAATTGGTAGCTCGCACAAGTAACAACAGTGAGATTGCCACAGTGTTGTTCAGTAACTGAAGTCGTAGTGGATACGTAGCATTGAAGCATGTTTACACTTTGCATAGTAGCGAAAAAAACGATAATTCTTATCATTAATAGCATTTGGAATTTAATAATGATCGTTGTACCTTTGAATTGATCGCATTATATACCCCTGTACATTAAACTAATCATGAGAAAGAAACATCAAGGGTTTATGGACGTCCTCGAGTAATCCGATGTTTATTTTTCATTTTCAACGAAACAATAAACGTTGGATCAGAACTAATGAGAAGTGTATGTGTGAACAATTCAAATTTTTTTCAACAGACAAAATCAGTTTCATCTCTATTTTGTACGCACTGTAAAATAGTTTAGTAGAACGTGAAATAATAGGCTTCTATTACTTGCATTATTCATTACTAACACATCAGACGTATACACTTTCACTTCATGTTCATCAGATGTTTAAAAATAACATATTCTTATGTTTTATATCAACCATACACAGAATGAAAGTAATTTCTTCATTTGTTTTTCTTGCTCGTTCCGCGCATGAGTCATCATACAATCAGATCTATATTATATACCTGTGTACGTCAGATCAAACATGCGTAAGATGCAAATATCTCCCACATACTGGTCATCGATCCATATCATGAGTCATTAGGTAGACATAAAAAGAAGCACGTATACGCACATTTCATATCAGAGGCAAGTGCCATGCATTTCATCTTTTCATTGTTATTTTCATTTTCGTCGGTATTCATCTCAGTCAGTAGTACTCGAATACCTCGATTCGATCGCGCTGTTTTCTTTGGTGATTCACTGACAGACAACGGTAATGTATACAGATTAACAAACCAAACGTGGCCAACCAGTCCTTATTACCAAGGTCGTTTCTCGAACGGTCCTATCTGGGTGGATCAAGTAAATATAGCTAACAAAACTGATTATGCTTACGCTGGCGGAACTACAGATAGTAATTTGGTCCAAGGATACACAAAATCAAATACCGTTCCTGTGCCTGGTATAAGACAACAGATCTTATCTTATATCAACGATTCGTCACAGACTACGATTAATTATGCTCGAACAATTTATCTCATCTGGGCTGGTGGAAACGATTTACTTTATGATCCAACATTGAACGTTACAAGTCTCGTAAATAGTTATTCGAATTGTGTCAGAGATTTAATTGCCCTTGGCGCTCAAAATCTGATTATTTTCAATGCTCCGCCTATTGAAAAATTTCCATATTTTAGCCAACAAAATCAAATTGCTCTGCAAAGTGCACTGACCAATGCCATCAATACGGCTCTATCTACTAGCATTGGTACTCTACAAACTACATATTCAAACATTAGCCTACAATTGTATGATATCTACACATTGATGATAAAAATGACTACCAATCAATCGTATCCTTTCGCGAACACGATTGATCCATGTTGGAACACGTACAGCTTAAATAGTACGCGAAATTCCTGCCAAGATCCCTCGAAATATATTTTTCTAGACGACTTTCACATAACAAGCACAGCACACCAATTGATTGCCGATGAAATCAATTTATTAGTGTCGTATAGTAGTAGTTCGACTAGAACTAGCGCACATCTTGGAGTTTTTTCAATACTATGTGCTTTTATGATGATCTTCTGTTGATTGTTGTGACTTTTAACATAAATAAATATGAGAACGCACAAACATATATCGACATTTTCCAATGATATAGACTAAAGATGTAATCACTCTAATGCCAGGCGATGCGACTCAGCTTGATGATAAGGTTAGTAATAAAGTCTTGAAACTGGATTCGTCGATTAAATCGTGCGATATCAACACTATTTACCAATTCTTCTCCTTTGAATAAAAAGGATTTCTAATGCTACTCAATGTTATTTATTATATCGTTTCTTCTTCGTTTTATTCCAATTTCATATGAAAAATTAACATCAAAAGGTGTACAAATGCCTCCAAAATAAACACGAGAAACTACATTAGAAAATGGCTACGGTAGAGTTGTAACTTAACTCATCCAATGTCCTTTTCAATGGCAACGATGTGCGATTATAAATGGCAGCTGCCTGTTGAAAATATACCAAAGCAGATGTTAAGTACTGTGTACATTCATACACTTCGCCAATATCTGTTTTAGTGTAGTTGCAATGGAAGGCTGATAATCAGGTCAAGATTTTGATTTAACATCGCGTGATTGTCTATAATGTTGCAAGGCACGATCATATTGTTTGAGACAGTAATAAACATTGCCGATGTTATCGTGTAAAGAATCTAAATGATAGTGATGAACAGAAAGAGATTGTTCCCATATGTTCAATGCTTTCTGATAATAATCGATTGCTTTAGAATAGTTCTTCTTCTCTTGATAGATATTGCCAAAACACATAACCGCATGAGTGTGATCAATGCCGACTACTTGTTAATACATATCCAATACTATCTCGTAAAAATCCATAGTGCTTCTTTTAACTGACCTTGATTTTGATAGGTTGAACCCAAGTCCCTAATGATGTCAGCGAGGCATTGCCGATCCATCCGTTTAAGGATATGATGAGACTTTCGATAGTATTCCAGACTGTGTTTATATTCGCCTTTATTACAAGCGACAATTTCAAGTGCACAATAACAGCTGGGAATATCTTGATGAGATTTTCGGGTAATTCCTTTAGTAGGCGACGATAATATTTCTCAGCATCATCACACTTACCCATCGCCAGATTAAAAAATAGAGAGCAGATGCTAGATCAAGAGAACGCCTCGTCAGAACATACGCTTCAACGGACATTCGTACTAGTGAAAAAACGGATGACATCTATATTGCCAGCCGTACAAACAATTCCATAAAACAGTTTACTTCATATGGTTTGTTGATTCGTCCGATGCGACAAGATATTGTTAGAAGTTGAAGGCTGTTGCCGGAATCAGTAACCAAGCAAGAACTCGCTCAAATCAATTGGACAAGTCGAAGAAAGTTCGTTTAGATGCTCATGGAAATTTATTTGTCTTAGACCCAAATAATCATCGAGTTCAAAATACCTGCGTCCTTCTCGACTGAATTCTCCAGATGCATTAAGAAATCGCACTCATCCGCTTTATTTGCAGAGCCTTCATTCAACATCTAATCCAAAAGCATCTGGTGGCAACCTATATTTGAGGAAGCTCAGTGGCCCGCCCGTTACAATATCCACAGATATTCATAGATGGTTTTTGTACATTCAATTCCACAACGTATTTCTAGCTATGATCCAAGAGTGCCACGTACTCGATTTCGACGTAAGTTTAAGGATTGGACGAAAAAGTTAATGTATTGCTCAAACGCATTTTCATAGATGAAAGGAAAAGACATAAAAAGAAGTTCAGTAATGCGGCTTTATTAAAATGATCAACTTGCAATGACAAATAGTCGAAAATATAATCGAGATAATCTCTTCAATTACTTTGAATACAAGCACTCTTATCTATAAGAAATTTCAAGATGCGCTCGTTCATAATATCAACAACATATAAATTGCCATGTCGATCCATTGTCATGTCTATTGAACGATAGATGACAGATGTATCATCTGGGTCGTTAAAACCTGGTCGACCAAGAATAAGAATGCCCGACGGTGCATTTGGAAACCACCGTGTTACTCGGTCATTACCATAATCGAGAACATAAACAGTACCTGAATCGTCGGTAACTACGCCATTTGGATACGATAATTGACTTTTACCAACACCTTCACCGTTACCGCCAGCTACAACAATACCTTCTTGAGCACCAGAAGGCCATTTAACTATGCGATAATTGTAACCATCCACCACATAGACTGATTTGTGTCGGTCGACGAATATCTGTCGTGGATCATTCAACTGATTTAAATCAAATCCTACACTGTGACCGCCAGCAACAGTTTCATTACTTGGCCATTTAATCACCCGATCATGTGCTCCATCAGATATATAAAGGGATCCTTCATTATCGAGAGCCAATCCAAAGCACAAAATATCATCGAGAACGGTACTTGCCTGATTGGCACTCTTAACCCATTGCTGCACTCGTCGATTGCCTCTGTCACAGATGAACATCGTGCCATTCTTATCAACAACAATACTTCTCACATCAGTAAATTGATCATTAGCATTGCCGTCGCCATGACCGCCAGCTACAACTTGACCTTTTGTTGCACCCGTTTCCCATTTAACTATACGCTTGTTAGCATGATCCGCAACATAGATTGCATCGCTTTCGTCAACGAATATAGCACTCGGTCGCACTTCATTGGAGTCGGATCCATCAACGTCTGTGGCAACAATAATTCCATCACGCTTCCACTTCGTCTGGGCACATATTCCATCATGAGGTAACGATGGATCGACTATAAATAACATGAACGATATCAATACATATGTATATACGTCTAATGAATTCTATACTTGTTGTCGATGATATCGGTGGACAAAATGCTTGAGTAGACATGCTTGTTGGAAAACACAATGGTTTATTACCACAACGTGGATGCTGTACACACGTATGATCCGACTCCAGACACATTCGATTATTAAGAGCGCATGCATTCAATTCAGAACATGCAGTATACAGATAGGAGCATATACCATCGTTTGTTCCATCTGCTAGTATCAAACAGCCACATGCGATGTTCGATGAACACGCACTGTACTGAGTGGTATTCAAGCAGACATGAGCGACGATTGATGGCACTGTATAAATTCAAAATCGATACATCAATGTATGTGTAGAGAATCGCAAAATTTACCTAAACAACTAGAAGTAGAGATCGATTAGTTTAAAAGAGAGGCACGGGTATGAAACATACTTGAGTACAACTAGATAAACCCCCCACATCATTCTTCCATTACTCCGCTACTTTTGTTAATACTTATATATACACAGATGACAACGCTTTCATTTGAATGATGCTGCAATTTGCGTATTTGATAATGGTGAGAGCAGAAAAACATCTGTTATGGAGCTCGGTTTCTTGACTATTGTCGCGCTATACCCAATAATAACTTATCTTCAGTACAGGTGAATAAAGTTCCGAAGAATTGTATGTTCTCGAGTCCACTTCTGTATGTATTACATGTGATATTTCAAACGATTGCGAAAGAACAAGAACCTCTTGTAGAAAAACAAGTGACATCATCGTTCTTTTTTTTTATTAGCTTATCCGTTTCTTGTTATTTCATTTGAATTTATTTGTCTACGCGTTTTACCGTTGCGAAAAATTCTTCTTTGTCCGATGTCTACCATTGACATATACGAATTATTGAAAATCAATGGCACATGGTTCGATCGGATAAACTACATTCGCTCATTACCAGATAAAAATGTGGTTGAACAATACGTCAAACAGTCCACGTCATATGAAGATCTACAACTGCTTGTGTTCCTGTCGAAATCAACTAAGAATGACAAGAATCTATTCGAAATATGCAAAACGAGTACATATCCAATCGGTCAGCGAATCATTGCTGCAAGAAGTTGGTTGAAAATTCAAACAAACGAACAAGTAATCTACGACTTTACCATCGACTTAATGATCAATGAAAGTTATCCTGAACGGTAAATTTCCTATGCTTACATACCTGGAATGGAAAATCTTTCAATATTTAGTTTTAAAACTCGGGTAATCAAATCTCTACATCATGCCGGTTATCTGAAAAAATCGTCCACGTTTTATTATAAATTTGCATGTCGTTTATCTGATAGTGATCGAAACAAGTTTAGCCATTATCTTCTACAATACTGCTCCAAAGAGCAAATCCTCGATGTTTTCTCTCGATGGTCAATAATAAATGTTGACCAACTTCGTTCTTTGCCTTTGTTACGCTCAAAACTGATCGCCTATCAACCAGGCGTCATTCTTTATTTAATTGAATGTGACTTAAAATTGACAACATTCGAAAAGTTTCCCAATTATTTCGAACACAATCATGAATTGCTATCATTATTAGGAAAGAAAGATCCGAAGAGTGTTTGCCGTCTAGCCATTACCTATCTAACTCAATTAGAAGACCAACAGCGTTCTTTACCATCCTTTATTCAATTAAATCATAAATATTACTTTAAAAAAGTACCGGATGAAATGATTGAGTTAATCACGCTCGTCACATCGTCTAATCCACCTGGTACAATCAAATATCAAGGATTGTGGTCAAATGGAACCACCGATATTGAGCCATTTGCGTTTCCACGTTCATTCTCTCTCGATCATTACCTTCGATTATTCTTTGCGTTATACGATCAAGGTTGCTGGTCAACGAATCATACCATTCGTCTTTTGCGATATCTAATTCAGGATAATAAACGTGATAAAGGGCTGCTAAATGTTCGGAAACGGCGAAAATGGCTCGTTGATATCGTTATCAATAAACATATTGGTAAAGAGAATTTTACTGAGAAATTATTGCGCGAAGGTGATGAAGCAACATTAGAATTATTAGCAGAATATGCGGAGATAACTACACCACTATCACTACATTTAATTTCGCAAATAGAAATGAAAAAGAATTTGTCACATAAACAGCGTATTTCATTGCTTCGTCATCAATTCCTCACCGACGAACTATTTCAACAATTTCTCACACTATTCAATCAAATTAGTTCGAATCCGACGTATCGTGAACAATTTTTTCCCGCTTTACTGCAATGTGCTGTTTCTTCAGATCAATCTGAACAAGTGACCAAAGTTTTCCGCTGGATTCGAGATCGATTTACGAATGAACGACTACCCGTCATCGAAGCATTTCTGACAAGTTTAGCAAGTTATAATGATCGATTTCATTTGGAACTTCTACCAGACAACTTTGAAGTATTACAATCTATCATCGATCTAATCTTTGCACGTTTCCAACGAATCCACCATAGTGTACAGATTATCGCTCATTATGGGTCATTGTTGCTTCAACGTGCTGAACATTATTCCAATAAAGATCAACGAGACAAAATTCACAGATTTGCGATTAAAATAATCACGCCGTAAGCATAAATTATCGATAATAAATTTTAACTCTCTCACTTTGTTCAGGTGCCTTTCAACTTCTGAGCGTAATCGAATTCAACTGGAATGCTTTTCTCCACTGTATCCAATGGCATGCCATCTATTGGTCGACATTCTCGTCTCGGAGACATTCACAAAACTCCTGTCGAAACATATGCTAGATGATCTAACTGACTTATTAAGATGTTATTTAATCAAACCTCGATATATTCCCAAACTTGATTTGTTTATTCAATCGCTTTTTCTCGATCATCTTCCGTCATCAATAAAACTTCAATCAATGTTTTCTATTGACGCACATTCATTTCTTACTTCTCTGTTCTTGGCAAATCGTGCGACGAAAGAGCAACGTGTTCATCAATTGATTGACCAATTCGATCAAATGTTCTTTCTTGATAGGAATGTACAACGAATAGCTCTCTGTTCTCGAGAAGAACGATTCCGCCAAGTTATCGATGATCTGATCGCAGATGAGAAATGTTTAACATTCGAAAAGGTGTCCAAAACCAGCTTGTTCTTTAAAACCAATCAACTGAAATTTCCAGGATTGGATATCGAGATTCTCAATAGTTCATTTTGTTATTTAACAGGAAAACAGCAAGAACATATTTCGAATATCATCCTACATGACTTCATTCAGGTAAGAAACAGATGTATTTTTCCAGTATAAATGTCATATTTTGTTACTTTGTAGGATAAAAATCGACCAAATCCCGCAAAAGTGAGAGCCTTACAAGCAGTGCCGCGCTTTACTCATGTCTTTCATCAATCGCTTCAATGGTTTGATGAAAAGCAGAAGAATTCATTCGTTTCAACAACTATCGACCCACTTGATCATATCATCATCTGTGTGCCAATAAAATTCGACTTAACTTTTGAAGATTTGTGCAAGCAGATGACATTTTTCATGTCAAAAATCAATGCCTCAAATGCGAAGTACATCAGTGATGCAATGGTAACTATTCTACGTCGAATTCCTCAAAAAATCTTTTTGAAATCTTATCTGGAGTTTATTCACAGCGAACATTTCCAGGGATTAGGTAAATAAACACGGAATTTCTCCGAAAACAAACGGTTTCTGTTGCTTTTAGGAATCACAGCTAACAAAGAAATTCTTCGTTTATTAACTGAATTCGCATCGAATTCAAGCTTAGTTGTGTCAGTAATTGAACCTTTGTGGAACAGCCGACTTCATCCAGACGTTCGGGCGTGTTTAATTTTAACTTTACTGTACTTTATGGATAGATTGCATTCGGACGAAGTGAAACGAATTGTATGGAAGATTCTGGACGAAGCGGCGGATGATAATTATCTTCCAGTAATTGAATCTTTATTCGAAGCTGGTCGAGGAAATTCTCGGTGGCCATTAGCAAAGTCCATGGACAACTCTGAGGAGATTTTTCGAACATTTGTTAATCGAATTCAATTCAAGATTTTGGATCATCCAACATCATTAGAAGCACGGTTATACGCATGGACGAATATCAGTTCTAAACACTGTGATTCACAAAAATTCATTGCAAAAAGTATAAAGTTATGTTTGGAATTTACCAAGGAAGCAAAAGCACTATGGAAAACGGCGTTTAAACATATTATGTACCAATCAAAAATCGCGATTATTAGTGATATCCTAATGAAACTTATATCATGCAGACACAATATCGATGGCAGAGAAAATGCTCTAAATGCTCAACATGATCTACCCGTATACCATCGAATTCAATCGATTTTAACAGAAATTTATTCTCACACATACCGGTTTGATCAAGAAGAACAACGTTTATTCTATTCTTTAACCTTAATGATACTTCAATCAGACAAGACGTTCGCTCCGCTCCTCGCTAAAATCTTGATCAGTACCGCTCGGAGTAAAGATGATCTCAATGCAGTGATAGCTTTACTTGAACAGAGCCTCCCTGAAGATTATTTCGAACGAATTTTACAAATGCTAAGTCCTGTTCTACCAAAATCTTGTTCGTTTATTCAGCAACTACCAGTCGAAGATCAGTTCAATCTGATTCAATGGTTTGCAATGGACAAGAACTATGGTTTATTCGTTTTCGATTTATTCAAACGTTATCTATCCAATCAATCATACTCGAATCGAGAAGATTGTCAAAATCTTCTGCGACAAATGAGACAAAGCGATAATTTATTACTGAGACAACAAGCAATGAAGTATACTGTGACTTGGAAGCAAAAGAAAGACAAAGCTCGGAATCTGCAAAAACGCGATAGAAAGTCTGCACCGACAGTCGATCATGAGCCAGATACATTCGATATGAATTTACTCGATGTTTTTGAATAGATGTTGTTAATCAATAAATTGATGGAATTGTTCCCAACTTCGAAATTTGGTGTCTCGTTCAAATGACTCGAATTTTGCCTAGAGTCAAGATCTTTTTGTGCATAAACATGATCAATCAGAATCTCAATTAAACCGCGCAGTCGCCGGTCACGATTGAAGCCCTTATATGAGTAGATAAACGTCACAGGAATGATTAGGGCTAAGCATGCAAACGATTGGTTAGAGCTAATTTCGGGCGAAACAAGTGCTGAAAATGCTGTTCAACTCGATTTAAGCTATCGAATTGCTCATTCCATTTGTTGACATAAGGTGATCGGTACATGGCCGTATTGTCTGTTACATTATTTTGTAAGATATCTGATGGAACCAGAACGTTTAATATTTAAACGTCCAGAAAACCATGATGATATATTATATATAAGCAATAGTTGTAAAGTGCTGCTGCCGCGAGCACAAATAGGTGCGTATGAAAGGTAGATTTCTGTTATATTCATAATTATTTTCGAAATTAGACTTGTAATATGCATTGAGACGTGAACAGGGCGAAAGTTCTTCGAAGGTGGCTAGTATTTTTGCTTGAATTGTCGATGAATATGATGATGGAAATGTTGATAGATTAACTTACCCACATGAATTCGTTCGACTAATGAGAATGAGGGCGTGGATATATGGCTGGATACACGAGTTAACCGGTGAATGAATTCCGTACTGTTTTTGGTCATTTAGCCAGACTGCCCATCGATATGATCAATTCTTTGTGATATGCCAATGCGCAAATATGCTGTCTCTATCCAAAACATAGAAAATCTTTGCAGGTAAGAGACAAGCAAACTAATTGATTTGGTTAACTTTTGATGGAACGAATTCATTATTGAAGCCCATGATGCTTCGGTTTTGGTAATCTTGTGACGTTTGTAATTAAAACTCGTTAATGAATCGATAGTGCACACTTGGTATTGAGAGAAAACACATTGCAATTAGATGATCGGATACATTTTACGATCATGGTTCAAACGACCGAATCCCATGATTTTTGGTATTGCTGTCTGGTATTTCCATTGGACATATTCACTTATTCATCGTGCTAGCGGTGTTTGCAAAATCAACGACGAATTTAATTCTCGTACACGAAGATTGGGACAGTTTTTCGAGATTTTTATTCAATGGCATGACCAATGATGTATAAATAAAAGCACGTGTTCTGATGCAATTCATACGAACGATACAGAAAACTCATGATTAAACATGATAATTCAGTTACATCGAGCTTTGGTAGGTCAATAGAGAAAAAATGGGTACTGTCAAGACTGAATTAAGATGGATTGGATTCAACAGTTTTGTCGGACAAATAACGTATATAAATATGTGCGTTGTGCAAGAACGTGAATTTCCATGAAAAGCAATGAAGTTTTTTTTTGAAAATAATGTCCATATAGTAGAGAGTCATCAGTGAACGTGACTTCTGTTAATAAAGAACTGCTTTTGACTGTTTATAAATAAGATTACATTGAAATTTATTTATTAATTGACAGAAGTTACGATCATAGACATTCAGAAATACAGAAAATTTGTATGCAAGAGCGAATATAGTCTATGTTTTATTGAGTGTTTGTGAGTACGCGAAATGCTTGTTTTACCAAGCCATTTTGGCTAGAAATGATTTTGGATAACGCCGAACGAAAAATTTCCGTATTTCGTCGAAAATGAACAACGCTGCACCGAAGCCTATTGCTGGACAAACATATTTCACTTCAACAGGTTCTGTTTTGAAGACTGAATTAAACCATGGAACTAATGTCAAAATAAGGCCAACTGTAGCCGAAAAGATGATACCGATTAGAATCGTCCAATTACGTGCTTTGCCGTAGAATGGATTGTGTTGAAAGAATGAAACGTGCCGAGTCCGCGTTGTAAGTAAATTAAACATTTGCATAACACACAATGCGACATAATAAATACATTGACCATTTTGTTGAATAATGGTAAGTTCATCGGTGGTTTTATTAATCGGTGGGTTCGTACCATAATCGCCATAAGTGAAGAAGATACTGCTTAAAGGAATATCTATGAAAATATTGAAATCATTTTCATGTGAATGATTAGTTGTTTTCTTTCATGTTTACTTTGAGCTGAGTAATACCAAAAGAAACAGAAGAATGCGGCGAAACATTCGATATTACCGACGACCAAATAGGCGTGTACGAGTAATTTCCAATCGAGTAGATGGGTTTTATGGCGAATAGCGGGTGCACGAGACATAATATCGTGTTCAGCTTTCTCGGAAACCATAGCTAATGAATTCACCACATCGTTGAGCATGCAGAAAATGATGGCTAGAAAGAGAGATAGTGAAAGTGGGATGCCAAGCCATGTTGCAAAGAATACAGGAATGACTTCAGACCATGAACCTAAAATGATTTCATATGTTTTGTTTTTTTGTAAATCAAACTTTCTTCGAAAAACTACCTCCCGGCAATAGGTAGATGGCGACTTTTTTCAAATTATCACTGAGTAATCGACCGGTTTCAATCGCTTTGATAATGGATGAAAAATTATTATCAAGTAAGATCATATCACCGGCTTCTTTAGCTACATCGGTTCCAGCTGCCATTGCGACACCTAGATCAGCTTGCTTGAGTGCAGGTGCATCGTTGGTTCCATCACCGGTGACTGCAACAACTTCACCACGTTTAGAAAATTCCATGACAATGCGTAGCTTCTGTTCGGGTGATGTGCGAGCAAAAACCATCTCTTGATGAGACAATACCCAATTCCACATATAGTCCTAAAACAATTGAAACTGAACATCCCTCTGACTTTCGCGCATATTCAACTTACATCCATTGAGTTTATGTCGTTACCTGTTACAATAACAGCATATGGAATGAGTTTAAGTTTATTGACATCTTTAGCTTGATTTGGATCTTGTAAGTAGAATAATAAACTCATCCACATTCGTTTGAAAACATTTGATTTAACTTGTGAATTCGAGGTCGTTTTAATACCCTTAGTATCGATTGATGTCTTGATATCACTTATAATATGACTTTCGAGTGAGGTTCGTTTATTACGCATGAAATGAGCTTGTGGACGACCCGTTGGATTCTGCAGTTCCATTTTGAACGAATCAATACCACCGTCGATGCTGACTTCTTTGGAGAAGATATTCACTTTCTTCGCAATAGCCGCGGCAGTCGTGGGATGATCACCTGTCACCATGGCAACACGGATGTGAGCACGACGGGCTTTGACAACAGCATCGGGTACTTCTGGACGAGCTGGGTCAAGTAAAGAAAACATACCTAAATTCATTCAAATGTTAGCTTTCTTTGTTACACATTAGCATGAAATATT
Organism: Adineta ricciae; assembly: GCA_905250025.1. Classification (NCBI taxonomy): domain Eukaryota; kingdom Metazoa; phylum Rotifera; class Eurotatoria; order Adinetida; family Adinetidae; genus Adineta; species Adineta ricciae. The sequence continues at coordinate 58,554 of CAJNOJ010000467.1, forward strand.
TACTTACCTATAAAACAATAATTATTCGATGGTAAACCATTCAGGTCAGGCTCGTCAGATATGATTGCTTGTTGATTTTGTCGTTGAAGTTTACTTTCGCGATATTCTTCAATAATACGATCGTACTGAGATTTCGGCATTCTCTGTTGCAGCATAGCAATAACTCGATAGCCAGATTTACCAAGTTCTTCTTGTCGTTCTTGGATCGTATTTCGGAATTCCTCGGTGATTGGTAAAGCTTCATCGGTATCGTCTTGCTTATAAGTTGAACATCGAGAGAGAACGAAATCCGGTGCACCTTTGAGTGTGATAAGTACCGTGTCATCGGTATTGGTGTCAGCAGACGTTTTTTCAAGAAGATTTGCGGTAATCATGAACTTATTCTTGGAATTGAATGGTACACTATTAATACGTGGATTCACTTGTTTCATTCGCTCGATGTCGACTGAGCATTTGTCCGTACATAAACGATACAACGCTACATCAGCTGCGTCTCCAACCAATTGTATGGCGTCATCAGCAGCAGCTTCCTCGACGTGACCGCCATTGATAGCCGATTGCTTAGCGGCATTGTTACAAAGACACGAGCCAAAAATCAGATCTTTCATAGCACCGCAAGTAGCAGCTGAATCTAACGATGATCGTTTTCGATCGTTTGACGACGGTTGATTTTCGACTTTGTTGCTATGGATAGGAACCAAGTATTCTCCCTGCTTTCCCCAGAGAAGTGCTGTGATTGTCATTTGATTCATTGTTAATGTACCTGTTTTATCGGTGGCGATGACCTATTGCATTACATAATAAATATTTTTAAAAGAGGAATCACAATTGAACTTACCGAAACAGAATTAAATGTTTCCACAGTTGCCAAAGCTTTCACCATCACTTTCTGTTTATACATACGCTTGGCAACGATAGTTAGTACAAGAGTCACCGCAGCTGGTAAGCCTTCAGGAATAAAACACACAATCATACCAATCGAGTTTACAATATTTCCTACAAAAACAAGATCATATGAGCTGACAAATAATAATTGCTAACCGTTGACAGTAACGAATCCCTTTTCTTTTATGTTTAACCAAGCACCCCATGTTATCCAAAGGAGAATAACAGATATGAATGCAGCAATAATGACAAACAGCACAAAGCGATTAATTTCGCGGTGAAGTCCTGTTATTTCTGATTCGCCAGTACCACGAGTCAGTTTACCCACTTGGCCAAGAACAGTTGCATCCCCAATGTTCACTACTATAGCTTCACCTGTACCTTGTACGGCCAATGAGGAGTAGAAGACCATATTTGTCGATTCCATGATATTTCGATCCGTGCATTTAATTGTACAGCTGACAGGTACTGATTCACCAGTCAATTCCGATGTATTGACTTGCAGATCATCACACGATATAAGTCGACAGTCCGCTGGAATTTTTTCGCCAAGACGAATACGAACTATATCACCCGGAACTAGTTCTTCGGCATTAACTTGCGTCTCAACACCGTTTCTTTTCACCGTAGCGATGCTCGGTTGCATTTTCATGAACGACGAGACAATCTTCATTGATTTGACCTCCTGGTAGAAATTGAATAGTGCATTTAAGACGATGACCAAGATAAGAATAACGCCCAAGCCTAAATTGCTTATATCAGGATTAGGTTCGCCAAATGGTTTCTAAAACAAAATGCAAATAGGTCTTGTAGTCAGTACAGAATCTTCTTACATAACTGAGAAAAGCGAACAGAGTTGCAATCCATAAGATACCATTGAAACCGATTAGAAGTTGTTTGATTATCATCCAGAAGAAACTTGGTGGACGTGCAGGTGTTAGTTTATTTTCACCATAAGTAGCGCGATGTTGCGTTATCATTTCATCGGTTAAACCATTCGTCAAATCACTTTTGAATCGATCGACCAATTTCTCCAATGGTACAATATGCACGTCGGTTTTCAACAGTCCACTTGTTTCATCCAAGATCTCATCTTCCAGGGCTACGACAGATTCAACTGGTTTGCCTTCGAGAATTGTGGATGAACGTTTTGTTTCATCAATCAGATTCTTTCGCTGAACGATTTCTTTTCTGTTTTCTTGGTCGAATTCGAACGTTCGCTTGAGATTAGCTGCTAATTCAGATCTACGTCTTTGTTGTATTTGAAGCGACAAATGTTGCGATATGGTCTGCCAAGCAATACGATCCCGTTGGGGAACATCGCTCGAATTATCTTCTGATTCATTGAACTTAGTGACACGTAAAGATCCGCGAAGACTATTGACTCGCCGCTCGACATTTACAGATCCAGGTGCTGATGAACATGTTTTTACATACGGTGTTGATTGGCGACGAGCGACATTACGTGTGAAAAATTCAGTCCAACTGGGTTTCGGTTGATTCTCCTTCCACTTAAATTCAGACATCTTATTTACCTTGAATATCAAAATTTCTTTCTTCTCGAGCCTGTTTTTACGAATGTTCCTGTCGTATCAGCAGTCTCTCTCTTATATATGCTATGTTGCTTTTGTTCAAGAAGAAACCAATCGAAAAAGTTCGAATGAGTCAGTAAAGCGTGAAGAAAAATTCAAGTTTGACGATTTTCTCTTTCTCGGTCACCCTCGATCGCGTCATACATCGGTTGACGGTTCACGCTCGAAACTAGTGATAGAACGAGATTGTGACGAAAGAAAGAGCGAGTGATCGGACACGCATTACTTTCTTTTCTTCTTCTCTCTCTCTCTCTCTCTCTCATTCAAATAGTGCACAAGGTCATAATTGAGTTTTAATCTACGAAGAACGTTAGAAACATTCGCGTTGCTTTTTTTCTCTCCAGGCTATTTATAAACTGTTCGTTGACAGCCCTGAGGGATTTCAAGCAACACAAAATTCGAATTTGTGTAGCTGAAATGCAGTCTGATTTTGATCATGTGTCACGATTTATATCTCGCTCTCTAAATATAAGAAATTACATGAAATAATTGTACACTGCGGAAGCTGAGTAAATATGTATTCCTTTCATCATTTTTCTGTCAGGTGTCTAAACCGGTTCTCGCTCTTGTTTGTCACAAAATTTGATGGATTGTCCAATGAGACAAAAAAAAACAGGAAGAAAAATGAATGTTTTCATTATTGTGGGATACATTTCGCGTCCGTGAAACTCGTTACGGATATTGAAATTGTCTATCATATCTTCATTTCGTAACTCATGCAATTAGTCGCGTTAATAATTACGCAAATAGCTGTTATCTTATGCTAATAATTTCAATTTACTTCTTCTGTGGAAACTATATTACGTTACGTCATTACAAAAGATTGAAGGAATAATATTTGAATTAATCGACTTCAAATTCAGCTTGAAATGCTATTTGCCAGATAAGCGAGTCAGAAGTGATTATAGTTCTCGTTGGAATCTAGTTTGCAGAAAAAATAATTCAATATGTTCATGCGCGTCGACTGACATCACGTTATTTATGCTCCCATACTGAATAGATTGAATTTTGTTCGTATGAACAATAGTTTATTATTATATTAAAAATAGTTGGTTCACTCGAGGTCTTAATGTTTGTCTGAGGAATTTATTAATATGACATGGTGTTTATTAGCCATTTCGGTCTCTCAGTTAATTACTATGTATTTGTTATGACATAAAAAGATGAATAGGTTCTAATCAAAGTTAAAATTATTGTATGGATTATATAGTTATTTTTGTTTCTTTGATTACACGCAAAAATATAGGAAAAAAACCTGTTGAATATGAAGGAGTTGATCATTGATGATTTATCGTTTCATTGTAGTTTAAGAATAGATGAAATGTTTCAAATAGCAGGTTTGTTTTCACATTTACCAGCTGGACGTTTTTCGTAATACAGATTACATAGTGGATTGTAGATGAATGTTATTTTACAGCAACTGTAGAAGGGAGCGACATCAGCAACAAAATGTGCCGCTTGTTGAACTCCATCTCCCAGTGGAGTTTGAGCATCAACTGTGCCAGCTCCTTTCCAAACATCGTCAATGAATTGTCCGCTTTTATCATAGCATGCTTGAGCACCAGGTCCCGTCTCTTTAAAAGCATGACGATAACAACCGTAAGCACCTTTATGATATTGACAGGTTTTTGGTTGCTTGGCTGCATCACATCCAGGATCAACAGACCAACCATCACGTAGTACTGCTGGAAACGATGCTGGAACGTGACATGGTGGCTGTAAAGTTTGAGCTAACAGCTTGTTAGGATCGCCTTGAGTTAAATACCAGGCGCTGCAATCCAATACAGTACGACCGAGCATCACGTCTTCATTCGAACTTGCTTTGCTATCAGCAAATGGAAGTGCGTGAATGAAAGTAATGCTCAATAAGAAGAATAACGTGTATGTAACACGATGCATTTTGATACTTTGAGCGTCTTCTGTAAAAGTATACTCTTATATACATGCGATCATAAACATTTTTTTGTACTTAAGAGAAGTGTTTTATACTCTAAACTTTGGCCAGGATAAAATAGACAAGAATAGTAAAAATTGATCATATGACTTTGTTAGGTTAGAGAAAAAGCATGTTTATGAGTTTTGGTGAAAAAATGATCATTATTCTCAACCTGACGTCGAGAAGCTTTTGCCCTAGGTAGAAAAGCAATTTAAGCAGAAATCTAGATTGCACTTGCTCTCGTATTATTTTATGGCGTAGGTCGTGCAGATGATCTTTATGACTTTGAAGAAAAAAAAAAGCTTGAAAACAAATATCAGTTCTCCATTTTCCCCTTTTTCCCTGATTCTCACGGAGTAACGCCAAGGGCATTTGAAACTTCTCTCACAGTTAATTATTGATAAATCCATCGTCTTTTATCTCGTTAACACACGATTTTCTCACCATTTATGTCATTCTTAGAATCTATAAATGTTGATTGAATATTGTGCTTAGTATCTAATGTGAAAAGTTTGTCAAAGAAAATTGCTCAAATATTGATAAACTGCAGAGGAACACATCTTCCACATTATAAACAGTCAATTGGAAGTGAATTAAACAGATTTCTTCTACACACGTCAATATACGCAGTTGTGTTATAAATAATGAATGCACATGCTTTATGTTCATCCTCAAGACATGATAAAAAAACGCTTTGCACTTTATGAATACATTCTGCTCAATCCAACCAGTTAATATATTGAAGGTGAATAAAATCTTCTCTCTCTCTCTCTCTCTCTCTCGTATTTTACGAACATTTCTTCTCAGATCGGACATATATCATGCACAACTCGTCTATTACGGCATCTTCTTATTGGTTTATTCCTGTCGATATCGTTATGCTCATTTGTCTTTCTCTACTCATCATACTTAATAGTCTCTTACTCTTAGTTCTTATTTTCGATAAAACTTGCCATAAACTACCCGTAATCCTAGTCTCAAACACATATTTAGCTCAGATTTTACTCGCCGCAGTCATTTTTTCGATGGCTACGTTCGCCTTACAAAATGACTTGAAAAATATCGTCTATCTCGATCGATTTTGTCTATTTCGTGGTTATTTAAGTTACGTCTTATGTACAATAATGAATTTTTCTTTTCTATTACAAGCATTTTACCGATACCTCAGTGCCGTTTATCCGACATATACATATTGGAAATCGAAAAAACTTCATCTATTACTTGTAAGTCTTACATGGGTATATAGTTTTCTCTACCCGTTACCGTTTACATTATCTGGTGAGATTACATACAACGTTGACAATCAAGTATGTCAAATACCTCTTCGACTTTCATTTGCGCTGATCTATGCGATATTTAACGTATATCTACTTCCTGTTGGTTTAATACAGCTGATTTACTTTAAACTAGTTCGACATATTAAAGATCTAAATGCACATCCTATCGGTGTACATAACACGTTTCGTGTGCAGAGGGAGCTGAGAATGGTTCGTCAAATCGTCATCATCGTATGTGTCTTAATCATATTTGGTTTGCCATATAGTAGTTTTGCGTTAACGTCATTTTTCACCACTCCACCGAAATACCATTTTCGAATAGCTGTTCTATTTATTATTTCGTCATTAGTGTTTATTACTCTGGCTCTTTTTTACTTTACCAGTCCAATTAAATCATCGGTGAATAGGCTCATAGGCTCCCATTCAAGTCAATCGTATGAGATACCAAAATAAAACAAAAACGGAAGCAATCGTTCCTTGAAAAATAGGTGTGCTGTGTTGTGTGAATTTTAAGTGATGACGTTGTTCTTTGTTTCCGTCAAAGTTGTGAAGGAAGTGCATAGATAAAATATTTACACACGAACTACAATAAAGAGCCATACGCTTACTTGACTCAGCAGTCAGTCATAAGTTAATCTCAAGGGAGGTCTGTAACAATTATTCATCTACCAATCTAGACTGTATAGAGAACAAGCTTTGCCTACTCGAATTCATTTCGATAAATTTCGGCAACAACTGTGAATTAAATCCGCGCACTTTAAGTAGCACTGTTAATCTGTACATCCGTGATAGATATTTTCCTACTTGGATACTCATACCAATCATTCCGACCCTTAAAGTATCTTAGGGTCAACTATCATTTTGGAGTTACATAATAGCTTTCGTCAATATGCTGGGTTCATCAAAATCAATTCAACCAAAAGCTAACTCACTCTTAAATATACTCAGTATATTTCGCTCATGGGTTAAAAAAGCACTTTTTACTACATTTCGTATTACTGAATCCAATTTAACTAACAACTATCATATGATAGATCTTTAAAAATGACTTTGTCCCCATAGTGCCAACAAATTCCCTTTTCTCTAATTACTTAGCGGTTGTTCATGAAAAAATGATACTTCGGTATCCTTCTTTATTAATATACTTTTCCATTATATCAACTATAAATAAAGCTTACTTCATTCATCACTCATAAAATCTGTAACTAAAGTAACCTATTTTAAGTCTACTTTTATAACGATGGAATTATAGATTTTGTATCAATCTAAAAATAGCTATGCTAAAAAAAGAAATTGCCGAGTATCGGTTTGGTTCAGGAGTAGCGAAACCGTGAAGTTCCGCGTCCATATGCTATTGGCTCATTTGGATTGGGCAATTGATTGACTCCTAAACCGCGGCTCGAACGATACTCACACATTTACAGCAGCCATTTATTCTTTTTCAAACTAGATGTTGTGAAATATTTTTCTTTATTTCTCGACTTTCACTGTTATTTCACGATACTAATAAGCATTGCAAAATTTCTACGCGCATCAACGAACAAACATTATAACGAGTAAGGAACGATGAATATTTCACAACATGTAGTTTGAAAAAGAATAAATGGCTGCTGTAAATGTGTGAGTATCGTTCGAGCCGCGGTTTAGGAGTCAATCAATTGCCCAATCCAAATGAGCCAAGAGCA
>CAJNOJ010000468.1:0-65738 GCA_905250025.1 Adineta ricciae
ACGGTAGTAAATAGGGTTCCAATATGCCATTGATCGAAACCCTTTAGAGTGAGATATAGAACTAGTGCGACTGAGAGCATGCCATAACTGAATAGGCGCACAAATCGAGTAATAAACAATAAAATGATATCTCGGTCCGAATCGAAGTTACATATGAAGTATTTATTAAATAATCGTGAAATCGACACCGAGGCATGAGTGAAGAAGCAATAAGGCGGAAAACACCCGATTATCTAATTAAAAGGCGTATAAAGATGTGATATTGTCCTCTTCGCGAAAGACAAAATTTTCATTCTACAAAAAACGACAATCAATGAATTCTAACAGAAGTATACAGAGCTAGTAGTTAAAAAGTAACGCTCATCCTTTGGATTCGCTGACCCTTTTCTGAAAGACTTTTCCAAATGTTGAACACATTCAGAGACTTCGAAAGAGAAAAAAACGCACTGCGATTGCTACTAGCATTCAACTGAATCATGGCACTATGCCACACACTAGAAATAGAATGAATAGGATACAGAGGTCCTTTTAGGAATCAGACCGATTAGTCATTTGTCAGTGGATAATTCTCCAGCACTAACTATGTTGACTGAAAAAGTCATCGCTCAACGGCTAATCAGACGGCCACCCACGGCCAACCGTTGACCTATCTCATCTGTTTTTCTATTTTCACATCACGCGCATGGAAATTTTCATAAATGCTTTACTAAGTCATTCATAGACGGACGATATACAGTAGACTACTTGAAAAGTTTGAACATTCACCTGTGTCTTCCAGCGATAATCCGATTCTTTTCTCTCCTGTCAACAAAATGATATCTTGTCGAATATTTTCATTGAGAAATATCCATTCGTCAAATCCATTTCAAAATTATCTGAAGCCTGGCGAGGTTATTCTAAGCGTACACTTTAGGATTAATCTAGCATTTGAATGCCTTGTCGCTTCGACAGTCATGATCTTGTATTCATTCGACTACCAAAAGAAACTAGATAAGAAATTCTTATTGTATGATTCGTTTTGAAACGAACATCTTTCATAGAGCTGCATGTGTTCAGGATACTGCTTCTACAGTCCACGCGTCTGTAGTTATTAAAATGGAATTCCACCGACGGGTATATCACTTTGCGAACTACTTCTAATAAAATCCCATAAAAAGACATGATGTATGTAGCCTCCAAAGCAAAGATGGTACTAAGCTCATATCACTTTTTCGGATTTCTTGAATTAGAAGCATCATTATGTACAATGCATTAGATCTTTTCATGTAAGCTCTTGAGCTACTATCTTTGTACACATGACGTCCGTGAATAGCGTTCAGCTCACCATCTTCTACGAAAGATTTCAGAACAGATAAAGAAAAAGATCTCCTTTGTAAAGAAGAAGGAACAACCCCCGGCTCAGCGAATAAGACGAAATTCACCCTCAAATTCGAATTTCCCGACGTCAGAAATCATTCGGTATACTCTGACAATGGATGTTAATGAGTCGTGGCTAGTTAATGAAAAATTAATAATTAATTAATCAACACTAACGTCTGATTCGTGATCCTCGACCTCGATCGACCCTTACTCGATAACCCGAAAAGTTTTCATTACTTAATTAGCGAATTGAAATTTCCAGAAACTAACATCAGATTCGAGATCCTTGACCTCGATTAACTTGCAAGAATCACTTTGTTAGGAACATCGTTAAGTTTTCATTGGTTTATGAAACGCTGCAATCTGATTGGCTTGGAAAAACAAACAAACAAACTTTAACCAGTTTTAACGCGGCTATAACCCTTTCTTTCAGAAAAGGGAATAAAAAGAGGTATATTTCAATACATATATAGTACATAAATTCTTACCTTGTATTTCATCGCTTTGGCTAGCCTAAAAATAGCATTTATTTAAATAATTAATTACTGTTCGATTTTTCATTCAAGATAATCTAGACAATACCAAAACTATGTGATAGCTAAATCCAACTCAACTCAAAACTAATTTACGGTTATGTTTTTTCGACCTAGATTGACGACAGTAAACTAGTCAGGAAACAACTACTACACTCAAGAAAAGAAGCCGCGAGTCATCTCAGATAGACAAGCTTTTACATTACGACCATCCATTATTGGACAAAACTTTCCATGGTTTATGTCGTAATGTCAAATAATTTCTCTCAATTTCAAACATGTCACTAAGAATCGCTGTATTTTTAACACAGGTCTCCAACTTTGGCAGAGAGTACACTAACTGTCTTCGGGAAAAGCGTTTACCTACAATATAGATGGCGCTGTTTCACAGGGGAATACACGGCTTTGATCAAAATCGTAAATATATCTTCTGCCACACTTGAGAACTCAGGTTCGGAAACTATGGTGATTCTTTAGTGGCAATCCGAAGTTAACAGGGATTTTCTTGACGTAGGTTATTTTAAGTGCAATGTCTGCTCTTTCAAGACTGATTCGTCTACAGATGCATTCCAATACTAAAAGGTAGTTTAAAAGCTTCGACCTCTCATAATAAATCCATGATAGCTATGATGAACTTATACATAGGTCGTTGATTGTTATATGTGATTTATTAGAGGGCGATCGGAGCTATCATTCGAAAAAAGATTCTTTGAAATGTGTAAATGGAATACAGTTTTATGGGCATTTTACTAATCTTGAGTGAATATTTTCATCTTATATCTTTTTAGGCAAAGGAGAGGTGGTGTTAAACCATGGAATCGGCCCATCCACCAAATCGAATTTTTCCGGCACCATACATTGAAGAAAGCTTTTTTGCTTATTTCCAGCTACAAGAAACTGTTTTGCACACTTTTCAGTGGCAAAAAGCGTACTTTCTCGTACCCGTCTTTTATGTTGCTTTTTATCCTCATTCAGATATCAGGAGATAATGTCATTGAAAGATTTAGTGTCCTGAAAATTTCCTTTTAGTCCCATCTGATAGAGCTCGACAGTCGTAGTTGGAAACTGGTCTGTACAGTAGTGGAATGCATCTGTGTTTGATATCATAGGCTAAAGTATAAACAAGAGCTGATTGGAAGTGAAATCAACAGAGTTTATCATGTCTTCGCTCTTTAAAGGCTTTTGTGAATCTGGAATGTGGACGAGTATTCAGGTAGCGTCATAAAAGGGTATCTTTTGTTCAAGTTTATTTCGAAGTTACTCTTGTTCTTCATTAGTACTATCATAAAAGTCAGAGATCTGACTAGCGTCACAGAAAAGATTGACGTAGTTTCCAGAGGATAACTGACGCTGCTTGGTTTGGTATCTTTTGAATGAGAGAGACCCTATCGCGTTTACAATATGACTGCAACACCCGACATGACGATTTCTAATTGCATCCCTATTTTAGAATTCTTTCTGAGGAAAATTCAATAAACGGACGGTGAGTAACTCGACTGCTGTGACAAGGTCTTGATGATCAATATTCTCCCATTTTGATGGAGATCTTATTAATTGGTTTTGTTGGGGAAACTGAAAGCAGACAAAAGGAACAACATTGTAGTTGAATTGAAATAAATAGATTGAATTACCTGTTCGAATGTTTTGCTCCTATTCAGTATAGATAACACTCGTTGTGTCACTCTTTTCATTTCAAGAGTGGAGATAACCATCGATGTCCAAAGCGGTTCATGAGAGAGCATACAATCAACATACATGTTTCTAAATGCGACAATGAAGAATTCTGCACGATGATGGAGAAGAAGTTCATCTGCTTCATTCTTCCATGCACTGTCTCTACAATTCGCCGTATTTCGGTGATGCATCTGGACTGATTATATTCTTTGGATGAGAACTGTCGACGACGATTTAGAAACGATGGCATTGATACTTCTAAACCGAGTTCTTACATTGCATCAGCAGAATCTATAGACCATCTGTCGAGCACGAGTACATCGCCCTTGAAATTTTTAACAGGGACAGTATGTCTTTTTAATATAGAATTGAAAAGCTCATCTCCTTCAACCAATTGAGAATGTCCTAAGTATATCTAGAGATGATGTTGTTAATATTGTCAGAGAAGAACGTTCTGAGACATGCAATCATGTAGCCGGTGGTCAGAACTAGCATCATTGGCTTCAATAACAATCTTTTTCTAAGCAGACTGAATGATTTTCTTTGGAATTCGTCGCACATGTAATTAATTCATGTATCGACTTATGTTGTTTTTAAAATTGACCTACGTAATCTTGTTCCTCAATTAATGAAATAAACATTGATTCTTGACCAACTGTGTTAGCCTTTGGAAGTCGAATCTAAGTTTCTAATAGGATCCTGGAAGATTAGGAAAGATCAATCAATCTAGAGATGCAATATAAAAGTTTCCCCAAATAGGGCAATGTCACTTGACTTGTATTCCTCGTGCAAAAGCCACCAATGGAATATTTGATAAAGAAAAGGCATTCATATTGTGTTTAGTTTTATTTGTTTGATTGCCAGCAAACATACTTCGATCTTTTCCCATGTATATTATATCATTGGTTTGCTCATTTTATACGTTTCTTGGACGAGAAAAAGAAAAAAACTGCTATGTGCAACATATGTTGATTCGTTTCTTTCGCTTTTTTTCGACATGGAGCTTCTTACAGTCGAGGAAATAATTAATGAAACAATTCTGATACTGATATAAAACAAGATAAGATATTCATGTTTTACTTGATATATATTTCTTTTAATCAGTATAGAAATAATTGTTAAACTGGAAAATAAGCACTATCGATAGAATCACTTTCGAAAGATGTTATATTGGCTTCGATCCAACATTGATTTCTCGAACCTGGATTAGTATGATTTGACCAAATCCAAGAAAATCCACGACAATTTATGGTTGATAAACATAAATTGCAACACTGTGTAAAAGTCATTGATGATTGAGATATTATATCACCACGAGGTATANCAGATAATTATTTAAATTCAGAATATTGTTTATATGAAATAATTGACAAGTAAAATTAATTTTTTGAAAAGTAATTACAGTACATTGAATTTGTTCTAGACATTTCAGTTGACATTGACGTATATTTAATGTAATTGTTTTTAGAAATGGCAAACAAGTTGTTGTTTCACATTTCAATCTTTGTTCCGGATAGAAGTTCATTTTAAATGATCGAATATTTTCCGTTTGTGTTTGTGTCTGTGTAATAAATAAAAATATCATTGGAAACAAAATACTTCTTAACATTTTAACGAACAAGGCTGTTATCAATATTAGAAATGAAAATGATATAATTTTCTTTTTCTTCTTCTTATGTTTTTTCCTTCAATAATATTATTCTTAAATTAATTGATATTTTATTCGGATTCTCTTAGCAAACCATATGTCTAAGAAACGAAAGCATGTCATCTATTTTAAGTATATAGTATTTTATATAAGAAAATAATTTCTCTTACTTTGTCTTATAACATAAAAAGAGAAAATTCTCATTCTTGGTTAACTGATAAAAATTTCAATTGTGAGTTAAAGAAAAGAGAACTTTGTATTTTGTTCATCAAAGATAAGTCTAGGAGATAAAAGACTTCAATGGAAAGAACTCCCTATTGATGAAAAAGATCATTTTGCAGCAAATTCATGTATAACAAATGAATATTAACTAATATAATCATTATAATGGCCTTTGTCTGGTAACGGTATTGTGGTATAATACTATAAGAATATAGAATTGATTAAGAAGTTCATCGTACAAATACGGATATATTGAGTATTGAATTCCTACCAATAGAGACGAATGAGACAAATGCTATAGCATCGTAGTATAGACAAACTATCGAAAATATATTTGTCGAAAAGAAATATTGTATTTTTAAAAAATAAATAATGCTCGTCGAGAGTGACTCGCATTACTCTCGACTAAAACAGTAGCTCAACAACGTACAATAGTTTTCATTCATGTTCCATACCAAAAAAATCAGAAATATCTAATTAGGTTTGACTTCTAGAACTGATTTCAGGATCGCTATCTATCTCTCTGTTTAGCGTGCATTTCTAAATAAAGATCATTGTGAAAATGAAACGGTAACTACTCAAGAGCGGGTAACTTGAACTTTCCACCTTTAAACACGCCTCCGTTTTTTAACGAAACGATGAATAGCATGAAGTGGCAAATCTCAAACTGTTACCAGTTTGAAAAGCTGAGTGTGAAAATTTTCAAAACTTGAAATTCAACTCAAGTATATTGTAAGGCTGAGTTGTTGGAAAGTTCCTGATGTTGTTAGAAAATTAACAATATTCTACTCGAGTTGACTGATAAATACGAAATATTTAGACATGTATATTGCTCGACAAGCTAGATGAGCAGATATCAGATATTTAGTCACGTATATTCCCAACAGGTTTCAGAACCAGATATCAGATATTTAGTCACGTATATTCCCAACAAGTTTCAGAACCAGATATCAGATATTTACTATTATCCTTCTCTGACTCAATAAGTTTTAAATAATGTACAAGTTCGTTGATAAAATATTTATGTATCATTTCAATGGTGCACCTATAGAGAAATTTGAAACTGCTGGAATATATAAAATGGCTATGATAAATAACGAATAAAAAAAACTAAATAAAGTCATGAAGTATGGATTCAAAGGATTGTCAAACCCCTTGCTCGAACGAACTTATACCAGTTGTCATACAATTTTTTAAATGAAATAACATTGTAAAAAATATTGTGGACTTTGGATAACTATATCCTCTGAAAGAGTTTTTGAACTTTGACATATACGAAAACATCTGCTCAGCAACTTGCGTATTAATCGAATTATAAATGTCTTTATGAGATGGATCATCAGGTCTCATAATTGTTTTACACATATGTCTTTTGTGATTTTTCACATGAAATCGATCAATTGCCATGGTTAATGATGTTAAAAATTCTGTAAATTCTGTTGACTTTAAATTATCTGAACCAAAGTGTTTCTCTACGAACAGCTTCAAGGTACAAGCGCAATCGTAGCACATAGCTGTTGGTAACGGACCATATCGTGATATTGTTAAAATATGGTGTAAAACACGTCGCACTATTATTAAATTAAACGAAAAGTATTTGTTTTATTTCATGCTGGTTAATATAAATCTTCTATAATTACTTCCTTCAGAACATGGTTGTTCTGTAAATCCAACTATAACCGAACAATTCAAGAATGTAGCTAAGAAACCATAAGAACTAATTTTTGAACTACAACCAATTCCAGATCTGAATACATTGCACAAATTATCATCATAACGACCATCTTTGTCAATGTACTCAATCAATGCCTCCTTATCTAAGTGTATTTCTTTATGGTCTTGATCAATAAGATGCACCGTAGCTGATGACAATATTGATGGTTGATGATGTTGACAAAATCTGTGATCGACATTAGGTGCTATAACAACGGAATATGATGAATTAATTAACAATGAAAAAAATTGACAATGATATGCTATCGGTCTTGAAACAATACGTTAAATCTTCAATAGCATCGCCGGATTTCACTCTTTTCATAGGATATTTCTTCTATTCTCTCTAGTATGAAATATGTGCGGTTCGATGTTATCCGATATATATTTTTTTTCTCTCTTCCCCTCTTATACATACATATGTATGTATCGAATATGTCTAGCACTTCAATTATTATCGTCTATACTCCACAAACATAAATTTACAACCAAACTCGAATCCCGAAGAGAATAATGATATGGTAAGAAAAACAAAATAATAGAAAGGACGATAACATATCGATATCATAAAAAAAACGAATAGTCCATCAATAATCACTTTTTTTCTCTCGTTTCAGCTTTATATTAGATCCTTACATTATGTTACAATATCGGATTTTATTTTAATTGATTGTAAAAATGTAAACCTGAACTTTTATAAATGAAAATATTTATAGGTATATTTCTTCAAGAACTATTTCGATCCAAATGAATTCACGTATATCTATGGGACAGATTAGTAAAAGCAAATTTACCTTTTCTTAAAGGAGAATATAAACATCCCATTTGAACCAGTCCAAATTCAGGTATTGTATCATCAAACACATTCTTATATTGACATATCAAACGATTTGCTTTCTGATGCCCATCAACAACAAAGACTTTTGAGCATGTAACTGGATCGCATGCTTTTGTAAATCGTTGATGTTGTGTCCAGAAACCAACGAAATGTTTATACAAATCCAATTTTGCCGCTAAAAAATAATCATTACATTCTTTTATATCTCTTACAGACATTGGTACAGCTACAACATTGTGTTTTGTCGTCATGAAGGTAAACTTTGCTATATTAATAATAAGCCATGTCATTTGGAGAACTTTTCCGTTTAGTATAGTTCTACGAAAATATGAGCGATAGATTTTGAAAAGTTACAATATGAATGACTTGTCTTACGTTTCACAATTATCAACTATTGTACTCATGAATGATTTATCTTCTCTTTCTCTAACTATTGCTATTCTTGAATTGTAGGCTTGTGTATATCCATCAAACGACAAAGTATTTTTGACCAGATGATGGTCAAAATCAAGTAATAAATTTTGATCAAATATTTGATTTCCATTCAGATAAATAAATCGATCATTTTTAATTGATTCGTTCGTAATAAATTTCATCTTATTTTTTGTATAAAAATTCGGAAAAATTTCTACACCACAAGCATCACAAGAACAAGTAGCAATCACTATGTAGAAAATAGAACTTCAATCATTCTCGATTAATGGAAAATTTAATGTAACATACGTGCTTTATAGTTACGTGTTAATGACAAAACCGTCTTTGGACGATGAGAGAAAACGACTTTTAATTCTTTCTTACAAACAACACATTCATCGGTATATGGCTTCAGATATAATTCACATGCACCATTAAATTCAGCAAATCTATCGTTCTGATACTTTTGAATCATTTCATTAACTGATTGTTGTTGAAACATATGATTATATGCTGGATTAATAGAGATAAATTCAATCATTGATTTTATCACATGAATTTCATACGACTTTTGATAATGTAAATTAATTATATTCATGATGTGATCATATCTATTTTGCAGTTCTTTTGGAAAAACCTTGTTGAGCATCATCGTGTGAAATATCTCATTTAAACCCATCGAACGTGTCATTAAAATTAAGGTATGTTCCGCATCAGTGAGTTCCACCAACTTTAGTGATGACGAAGAGTTGCTATCCATTCAATTCGATTATCTAAAAAAAAGATTAAAAAGCATATCAAGAAAATGTCATTTTGCAATGTTGATTGCTAATAGAATTTCCTTCTTGCGTTGTAATAGTAAAAATTCGTTAAAAATATATGTAAGAAGGCGAGTAAACAATATTTGAAGTCGAACTATATAAAGAAGGTAAAAATCAATAAGAAGACTGCGTAATTTCTGTCAAATTAAAGTAGAATTAATGAGAGGCCATTTAATTTTTTCTTAATTTCTTAGTTTGCGTTCGTGTTTGCGGATGTACACCATAGTTTTCATCAGTTTCGGCCTGCCTTTTACGACGATGTAGTTGTGATCTAGTATGTATTACTTCATTCTCCTCGGCGTGTTGATTTTGTTTTTCAGCATCTTTTGTGTTGTTATTTGTTGTCTTTTCTGTATAGTCTTTTATTGGTGAACGTTGTGGAATCGATGTTGACACCCCACTTTCAATATTTCTCTCGTCAATTATCATATCACATGGACGAAATTGTTCTTTATTCCATCGTACATGTTCCTTATAGAAGAAATTTGATCCCATCTTCTCAATAAACGTTTCTGACAAAGTCCAATTATTAGCGGTAAAAACATTGTCTTGTTGGTGAGGATAAAAGCATTTGAGATATTCTTCATACGTTAGGTTAACCTACAAAATCGATTTGGAAATTATTATCAAATATAAACAGTCTCAATATGAAAAGTATGATTATTAACCTCTTTCTGTAACAATTGGATGAATTCAAGTCTAGCTGCATCAGTGTTGGTCAATGGAGCACTTCTATCAAAAAAATATACGGTAAATGATCAAAATTTGTATAAATTTTTTTACTTAATCCATCCTTCTCTCAATATAGGTTTTTTGTTTTTCTCTGATACTTTTTTTGAACGACTTGGTTCAATCCAGAACTGATCTCCATATGTCAGTAGCTTTGAATCAATCAAACGTTTTACTGCATCCAACCTCAGTTGTGGTTTGTTACAAATTTGAGTAAGATCAGTTTTCGTATATACGACAGATTTCCAAGTCATTATATTTTTCATGACTTTTTTCACTGCAAGCTCATGTTTGGCATCGCAAGTATTTGTAACTAAATACAATAAAAACGAGACGATCTTCAATACAAAATAAAGGTAAAACACAAACTTTCTTTAACTGTTGGTGATGTTAATGTATGTGAACTGTTGGATTCAATATTATCAATTTGTTCAAAAGACATTGCTGATAAATTATCAATCCTTTCTGAAGAATGATTATTTTCAAGTGCAGATTCTTCTAATGAGAACAATAAAAGTGTAATAAAATTGATACGTTAAATATTGTAGTGCTTACGAGTCATAGGTATATCGGGTTGACTACTCAATGCCTCAATGTAACAATCATGCTGTGGCACGGAACTCTCTGCAACAATATTCTGGTGTATGTTAACTTGAATTGGTGTTATAGTTTGACCTGTTGCTTTAGATGCTGGTGCACAAAATGCCGTTGTAGTTGGTTGATTTCGATTATTTGTTTGCTGCGTACAAGTACCTACAGTCCAATTCTCAATATCATGAAATTGAACATCAAATGCATCTGGATCTTGGACAATAAAACTTCCAGTACCGACTTCATGAATAATCGAATTAGCAATATGACTTTGTATTATATTGGTCAATGCATCTCGATACTTCGCATATTGATTAACTAAACATGAACTACCTGCAAAGATTTTTAATGTCATCTTGGAAAGACTATTATTCGGTGGAATGGAACACTTTTCGTATATCGTACAATATTCATCGATGTTTATACCATGTTTCAACATCTTAGCAACGAATTCTTTTCGCATTGGATCATTTGTTGATGGTGGTGGTATTTTCATATACGCTTTGACATTGTGTCCTCGAATATTGGTCAAAAAGTAATTGTATTTCAATAAATTATCTTGCATCAGCTCGTTAATCGCACGTTCTCCCAAAGCTGGTCTATTTTTGATAATTCCACTAAACAACAAAAAACGTTATAGATATCAATCAGTTACTTTAAATCAAGATCTTTCTTTAATACATACGTTTCGCCGGTGATAGGATGCTTCACACTTATCGCTGATGTCGGAAATATGTTAAAGTCCAGGTACATTATCAATTCTTTAAGTGACTTTTGTCGAGCTGAAACGGAAGGTGGTAATGAAATCAAATTAGTTGGAGAAGTGTAATCAATCGTGAATAGTTTTGTAACAATTCGAAGATAATATTCATACAATTCCCATCCAATTAATACTGCATCTTTACTAACAATAATCATTGGATCTGTTACTACTTTTTCATCTTCCATGCTTAACAGGTAAGTTTTATCGTACTTGTAATAATCCTTTTTAATAATTTCTTCGACAGTTCTTATAAAACTTTCGTTAATGAAAGAATTCGGGTTGTCACCTTCACTAAAAGCAACAAAATCTTTCACCTGCTCAAGTATATGCATACAATTTAAAAATAATTGAACTAAGCAAGCCAAGCGAGGAACTATTGCTTTCGCCTTGGCATAAAAGTCCGTTATTTGTTGTTGCTGATTTTGTTTCATATTGTGATTGTCGACTAAATCAGCAATAAGATTCCAAATGGTAAACATAGCGGAGCTGGGTGCTTGTGTTTGATCGTCAATATTTTGTGATGATGGTACTTGATTGGATGTTACTATGATAATAAAATGAAATCGAGCAATGTCTTATCAATTTAATAGATCTTTTACCACCCGCAAATTTCATTCGCTCCGCTTCCGACATCTCAAACACATATCTGACTGACCCAAAGAGATGCGAAATCACACATAAGTGAGTAAAAGATGGACTCTTCTTCAGATCATTATTGATTTGAAAACTAAAAGAAGAAGATCATACATCAATTCATGTTTGATGATACTATTATGATCTCACTGTTGAGGTCTTGAACACAAGACCTTAGGTATGCACATGTAAAGAAACCGATTGTGAGATCCATCAAAACCGGTGCAATTTAACCAATTTCTCATATTTTTCATTAATTTACCACCTGTTGTAGCAATCAAGATTGTTAAGCGTTTATCTTTAATTTCAACACATGTTGATCCAGTAGTTCTTAGTGAATTATCAAATCTAATAGCAAAAATTGTGCAATTAATGTATATGGTGTCATTATTGATATTACCCATCATGTCCAACTAATAATAAGTTCCTATCGTGTTCTTTGGTCGGATCATTCACATTGTAGATTCCGTATTGCTCGGCGATAACATCAGCATCATCATTTAACAATATTTTACTATTAGACGATAAATGATTACGTAACCCAATATGATTGGTATGCGTTACAATTGATGACATGTTTGTTTCTGTTGGTGCACCATTTACGATGACAGGTTTCAAATATGTAAGTGGAAAAAGTTTCTCTGTTTTGCTGATTGCTTTATCCACTTGTTTAAACGCATAAGTTTTACCACTGCCTTCAAAAACAAACAGTCAGAAAAAATAAAAACCTAAGAGAGAAAAGGAGACTTCGAACTTTGAAACTTTAAAGAATTCCGTAGGATTCCAAAGTACTGCAAAACTCCATGAGGCATCACTACATCTGAAAAATCGCTTGAAATCGCATGAAGTCTTACGGAATCCGTAGATGAAGAAAAAACGTTGGTACCTCTACCAAAACTTTTCCTAATTTTTTTCTGCTCATGCGCATGATCTTCTGGAACTTCTTGGACAAGATTGTGATACTCTATGGACACATCTTGAGATCAAGTCTTGACAAGCGCTTGAGTAAAAAAGTTCGCCTAGGGATATCTCCATTGTTATTGATCTATATTAAATTTTCTCCATTGAGTCATCATCGTTTTCTATATCCTATCGTATGAAATATGGAAAATACTCATATAAAATTCTTCCTTCTTCTCCCGGAATAGAAAAATACGTATTTAAAAAAGAAACTATAATAGATTATATTCGATATTTTTCCTCAATTATTCTGTCGCATATTATTTAAACATACCACTTGGCCCCAACAACCATAAATACAATTGGACAGGACATGGATCGGAAGAACTGAAATAAGTGTAATAAGAATTCTGGGAGAAATGAGACATCATGCCTAATGATAAAAAGAAAGACAAAGATGTTTCATAATTGTAAATGTTTTTGTATGCTTTTAATAGTTGCATTTGCGGTGGATTCAGAATATCACTCATTTCAATATTCATATTAGATGCTAATGATATATTTGTTAAGATCATTTCGGAAATTGTTTTGTCATCGATAAAAGAAGAACGTTTTGTCATAATGAATTGAACACAAAAGATAAGTACGAATATATGGATATAAATGTATAACCTTGACATAAAAAAGAAATAGCTTTCATTCATAAACAAGACGAACATCGTTATCGTAAGCAGAAAAGAGCTAAAAACGAATTGTTATCCTTCCTAATCTATTTGTATTGTGTTAACATAGCTCCTCCAGTATTTAGTCGACACTTACTTGACTACTTGACTTCGATGCTAAGCGTTAAATTTTTTACTGTATATACTTAGAATCAAGACAAAATCTTTTTTTAAATAGGCATGAATACAAAAGACATATATCATATAGTGAATACTTTTTAGAAATCATCGTTTATCTTATTAGATGATTAAACAAAATACGAAATCTGATATCTATTGCAAAACATAGAAATATCGTATGACATGCCCTCGATCAGCTGGTTTCCATATGTTGTTCTTGTATTTTTTTTCCTCTTCACCATCTTTCATATGCTCTCGATCAGCTGATATCCATATATCGTTCTCCTTTTTCTCGTTCTTTCCATGTATGTACACTTAATCAGCTGAGATATATGTGACTATGTTCTCTCTTTCTTTTCTTTTCGCTAAACCCTTGATTAGATGTTTCTATTCGTTTTCTTATTTATATTTTGCACTTAACGGAGAAAACATCTGTCATCAATATGCTAAAAAATGATTCGAAGAACATTAGATTTTTTAAATCAATCAATCCCTAAATTTTCGTCGACAACAGCTGCTACAATTCGTTCTCCTATCTCTTTATCTTCGTTTCATATGTGATCACTTGCCATGAAATACTATAAAGGTGTTCTAGCATCGTTCTTCGTTCATCCAAACCGTTTTGAAATCGTTTTCTTTTAATCCTACATCTGACCAAAGAAATGAAACATCACATGTTTCTATAAATTTCTTCCGCAATCGTCTACCACTATACAATTTTACGTTCCAATCATTTTCTCATATACTTTGATTTTCAACATGTACAATATCTGATGACTCAATCAGATAAATAGCAGCATTTCCGTTATGCACACTAAGAAACAATTAAACTTTGTTTTAATTCTCCTTTTAAATTCTGATTATGACCTTCTATCGAAAACCAGAACATAGAGGACAATTAAGATAACTCAAACATATAAGTAACATCAATATTCACAAATAATTTTTCTTTGTCATAAAAAGGTTTTTTTAAAACTTCTGACAGTCACCGAAGGGTCAAAACTTTCCCTAAAGATCTTCTCGTTATTTCAGTTATATTAATCATAGGTAGGTACATCATATAACGAAACTACTTTAACCCAATATCGAACATAAAATCCGCGAGCTATCACTCATTCAATCCTTATTCATTGTACTTCACTCAATTTTTGTATATATATATGGATAAATTGTTGCACTTTAACATGTATGGAAAGTGAAAACTTTCTATGTAAAACTGAATATCTGATATCTGCATATCTGTTGATGCCAATGTCCATAGAGATATATGGATGAATTGTTGCACTTTGACATGTATGGAAAGTGAAAACTTTCTATGTGAAAGCACAGATATGATAGTTATCTGCTCACTGAAACTGTGCACATTCAGTTGCGTGCGTGTATGTGGTCCATACCATATATATATATAGATAGATAGATAGATAAGTAGAACTTATGCTGCGAACGAAACGTCTTAATTTATGTGCTACGATCTAATGGTGTTTATGGAAATAAATATCTGATTTTCGCAACCGCAGAAGACAAGAAGAAAATGCTATTTAATAAAAACTGGTTACAGTTTGAGATTTGCCATGCCCTCATGAATAGTGTGAAATAAAATACGATTACCTATAGATTTCAGAATCAAACTGGCATGTCTTTTCTCATCCGTACAACAGAATATTTCACTGGAAACAGCTCCGTAATCCTCCCAAATTCTGATTTTACTGTTCTATTTTATTCATCACGACGTTTAATTGAACAGTCTTTACTGAGATAATCAACAAATAGAGGAGTGACGCTCATCCTTCGGATTCGCTGAGCTATTTTTGAAACAGAATTGACATTGCGTCAGTGTGATTCTGGGAAGGAAACTGTAGAGATGTGATGCTATTTTCTAAGTCACTATAATTCGAATACGTTAGTTTTTCATGCCTAGCTAAATCCAACAGTAGAATCAGAAACGTCCATTTGGTTTTTCTTCACATATATCTATTGAAAATTCTACCAGATAATCTATCACATAGTGGTTAGCGGTACAAAAACTCTTAAACACTCCTGGTATAAGTCTCATACTTATTCTATGGTTTACCTCGACTGTGTTTTTTTAATCAATTTACTACTAAGTTTTACAGTTAAAAGTCGTAAATGGCTCGATTCACACATAAAGACGCAAGTACCAATCAGTTCACTAGCTTCCATTACAATGTCAAATAGAAGTATGCACGAATCTTTTTCCTGAGCAGAAATCAGTTCGAGAGAATTCCCGTCAGATTTATGGATATTGCTATCGGTAAATATTGATCGAATTCAAACAGACGCTCGCACGATTTCAGCTTCTTGATGGCAAGACAAGGATCAGCATAGGTCATGAACAATACTTCACACAAAAGCTAACGGCGGATTCTAGATCTTCGACGTCAATCACCTCTTGGTTCACTTTTTCGCGTCAACTAAATTATTTTTCGCTAGTTTAGTGAGTACTTAGTTTTCATTGGATGGGAGAGGCAAACTATTGGCATTCCAAGCTGTTGTTTTTAGCGCTTCATAACCTTTTATTTCAGAAAAAGGAATCAACTTATCAAATCACAGCCTTCCTCTCAGATCGCATGACCGTTATACAAAATACGTGTTTAGATACATGCCCATTGATAAAATAAATAGATGGAAGATGCTAGCTAATTTTAGTAATGCACTCATATTTTCAGTCTGTTATAACGATCACATGTTTCAAATATGTTCTCCGTAACATGTTGTTGATACTTTAGCTATATTCAGTTTAAAGATCATCCGTAATTGAAACAGGAGCTGTGCCTGAATAGAATTCTACACTTCGTAGCATCCAGCACATCTAACATAATACCATTGGGTGAAAAAAGAATGAGAGGACGACCAGGAAAAGTAACCAAAGCTTTATTAATACAATAATGGTTCGTTTAAATTATTTACTTAGAAATCTTTTCAATGGAGTACTTAGAAGAAACTAAATTTTTTACTTAGTATTTGAATGTGAGCTAATATACACGTTGTATTTATGAATAGAAAAAATTTGGAAAAGAATATGTGTTTGATTATAGCTATTGCAACGTCCTTGAAAGAAATATTCATTTTGTAGAATTAAGATTAATGACGATGAAAGTATATGTCAAATCATGGTCACTATTGTGTCGTGAAAAGAAACATTGTGTTTCGATCTCAGCGTATATCTGTCACCATGATGAGAAGAATCTATAGAAATACTCAGTGTGAATTCATTCGTCCGAATTATTTTCAGTGGCGCATAAAGTTTGAAAGATGTTCTTTTCCGACGATGTATAATTTCTTATACCCTATACATTGAGATGCATTTATTTAAGCATACCGCCTTGCGTTCATTTAAGATCTAAACTATGCGCGCCGATGTGAAGAAGCTATCTGATAGGACCTCTCTATGAGTCGTAAGAGGAATGAAATTGAAGCATGAACTTATATGCGTAAATCAGTTTACTAGAGAATCGAGGAAAATGCTGAATTAATGTGATTGGGTCACTTCTTTATCTGCTTCATTTTTCTCGACCCAAAGAAGAAAACAAAAAAACAAGTTCTTCTTACAAGCATTTATGTATGATAGATCTTAAATATGTGTGATGTTTCTTTTAGTCATTTCTTCGAACAAGGCAACACTTCGACGACGATGTATTCAAATTTTTTAATTTCTAATGAAGTTCAATTTTGGCTATTTTTAACTGCATTTATTCCATCTGTTGGCTGTTCGATCTTTGTCCTTTACCACTTAATATCTAATCGAACTCAACGTCATGCCATCAACAATCGAGTTATTATCGTTCTTATATCCAATAACCTGATCTATGAGCTTATTGATATCCCATTGTTTCTCAACTATTATCGTTTAGAGGCTGTCTGGCCTAATACGCCAGGTTTATGTTTAATGTGGATTTTCATTGATGAAGCACTGTATTCTATTTCAACGGTAGTTCTTGCTTGGGCATCCATTGAACGACATATTCTTATTTTTCACAATCGATGGTGGTCGAGCACTAGAAGACGTCGCCTTATTCATTTTATTCCTTTAGTATCACTCGTATTCTATATAATTATATTCCATACTGTCTTTATTCTACTACCACTCTGTGAAAATACGTATGACTATACACAGGAGCTGTGTGGTCATAAAATTTGTTTACACAATACAAAGATTGTTGGCACATGGGATAGTATTATGAATGATATTTTGCCAACGCTAATAATTGTTGGCTTTAGCATTGCTCTTCTAGTTCGTGTTCTCCTCCAAAATCGTCGCGTCCATCAACATATTCAATGGCGAAAACATCGAAAAATGGCAATTCAGTTATTGTCGATTTCTATTCTCTATTCTTTGCTTTACATTCCAATAATGTGCATTGTATTGGCACAACTATGCTGTATATCCCAAGATAGCGGTGACATTTTTATACAATATGGGAGATTCTTTTCTTATTACGTTACATTTCTCCTTCCATTTGTATGTTTTATTACATTATCTAAATGTTCATACAAATTCAAGGACATGTTCCCAAATTGGCACCGGCCAGCACGATTGATTCATCCTATGCCGTTGCCAATGATGACAGTTGCAGCAGAACGGCCAAATATAATGTAAACTATCACATAATGTTCAGTATTGAAGAGTTGTTTTTGGAGAAAATAGAATTGTCAATTAATAAAGCATAGGAGCCGATAAGGATGCAAATCAGATCATTCTCTGTTTTCGATATCATCCCGAAGCTGAGTGTGAGGGTGTGGGTGAAAAAGAGATACCTTGCCCCACACCCTCTTCTTTTCAACATTAAAAAAATCTTCTAGACCCAAGGTCAATTGGGAACATAAGTACCTGAACGATAGAGAACAACATATGTAAAAGAAACGATAAAAGTCGATATATGATAAAAGACTGGAATTCTTTTTTCTTATATTTTTCCATTTTCGATCAATTCTATCTTTCGGTATTTTTCGTTTTTGATTTTATTGCCTGCTCGTCATTTTTGCTTTCGACGCTTTTTTCATTCGACATTATTCAGTAGAGTCGTTGACGTCGAATGAATGAACACGGGAATTGGTTCGCTATTTATAGCCTAATATGAGAATGATTAACATGAATTTATCTTTTGTTTAGTCTAGACTACTTCCTGTCAATCCTATCGATCAATGCCAATAACCATATCTAATTCTTCACTCATTAAGTGTTTCATTTTTAGCATCCTTTTCTCGTCTATAATTTTTATTCACTAATATCCGGTTCTCATCACTTGAAAAAGATAGTAGTGTCCGTTTTTCTTTTCTTTACTATATGATGGTTCACTTAGACATGCTGTTGTCAAATACAGGGATAACATGTTAGCTATTAGAAAAAACCTTATTACTCACCATAATATATGACGCTACTACTATCGAGAAAAAAAAGAAACTCAATAATAACAGGAATTTGTTTAAAATAACAAACGATTATTGTTTTCAATTCACTCTTTAGCTCTTCCGAATGATGTTTTAAGCATTTTCAGTAAAAATGTTTTTTTTTGACCTTCGATCATTGAGCACAATCCTCATATACATCCTTTCTTATCAACATCTACCTTCAAAGCATATTTTAGGAATATGAAGCTTTAAAAGTACTAATAAATCGTGACTTTTGACCCCGACACAAACTTTTTTTGTGTATGACCCTCCTTTCAGTCGAGAGAATAATTCATACATACGTCTGTCTAAAATACTATTTTTGAAGCATTCTCAATCTTTCCAAAGCAATCGATCATCGTCAGTTTACTTCAACTGCAATTCAAATCAAAACACTAAAGCGTAGATACTATAACTCACATGCGACCAACTTCATCAATATTAACAATTACAAGGTGAGGAAACACCAAAACAATGTCCTAACAGATTCGGACAGCACACAGCATCAGCACGATACATGCGTCTTTGAATCTCATCGAAAACAGCTCATTTTGCCATGATTTGACCTTGAGATCAACTTTTTCTTTTGCAAATGTTTAATTTGAACTAGATTATACGAAATCATAGGTCATTTGACGAGCCCCTTAAACAAAGACGAAACGCGTCGTGAGTGCTTGGAATTGTTTCTTCTCTATGTTAAACTCACCCTCATCGAGAATTTGAGATATGTTTAACTTCTTAGTATTATATTGTACGCATTAAGGATTTATTCTTAGTAAACTTTATAAAAATCACTTCGAATTGTGTGAAATAATATATTTCAAGTAAAGAAATATTGCAGGATTTTCTTTAAAAAGCTGAACTCCTGAAAGATAAGAGTTTAGTACAAAGCGATAACCAAAAGAACTGTCAATGATGATGATGATGATGACGATGACATTTTTCTTCTTATCATCATTACATCTTCAGTTTTGTCATCTATTTTAATGTGCATGCTTTTGCCTTTTCACGTCGATGCGTGGATTANGGCGAAAACATCGAAAAATGGCAATTCAGTTATTGTCGATTTCTATTCTCTATTCTTTGCTTTACATTCCAATAATGTGCATTGTATTGGCACAACTGTGCTGTATATCCCAAGATACCGGTGACATTTTTATACAATATGGGAGATTCTTTTCTTATTACGTTACATTTCTTCTTCCATTTGTATGCTTTATCACATTATCTAAATGTTCATACAAGTTTAAGAACTTGTTCCCGAATTGGCACCGACCAGCACGATTGATTCATCCTATACCGTTGCCAATGATGACAGTCGCAGCAGAACGGCCAAATATAATGTAAACTATCACATAATGTTGCGTGTTGAAGAGTTGTTGTCGGTGGAAATAAAATTGTCAATTAATAAAGGATAGGAGCCGATAAGGATGCAAATCAGACCATTCTCTGTTTTTTATGTAATCCTGAAGTTGAGTGTGAATGAGGATGAAGAAGATACACCTTGAGCCACACCCATACCCTCACCTACACCCTCGGTAATCATTTAAAGATAATAGTAATCGATTTTCATTTGATTTGAGAAATGTTAATTCGACATTTTCTTTTCCCATTGTATCCATTAGTTAAGAAGGGAAAAAATGAATATGTAATGATGATTTCTCTGTTTATTTCGATTTATATAGATCATGGACAAAGGAGAAGTCAATAGCAACTTCTTCTTTTCAACATAAAAAAAAATTTTAGACCCAAGGTCAATTGGGAACATAAGTACCTGAACGATAGAGAAACATACAGAAGAACGAAAGAGAACAACATATGTAAAAGAAACGATAAAAGTCGATATATGATAGAAGACTGAAATTCTTTTTTCTTATATTTTCCCTTTTTATCATTTCTTTTTCGATGTTATTGCTTGTGCGTCATTTTTGCTTTCGACGCTTTTTTCATTCGACATTATTCAGTAGAATTGTTGACGTCGAATGAATGAACACGTGAACTGATTCGCTATTTATAGCCTAACATGAGAATGATTCATATGAATTTATCTTTTGTTTAGTCTAGACTACTTCCTGTCAATCCTATTGATCAATGCCAATAACCATATCTAATTCTTCACTCATTAAGTGTTTCCTTTTTAGCATCCTTTTCTTATCTATAATTTTCATTCACTAATATCCGGTTCTCATCACTTGAAAAAGATAGTAGTGTCCGTTTTTCTTTTCTTTACTATATGATGGCTCACCCAGACATACTGTTGTCAAATACAGGGATAAAATGTTAGCCATTAGGAAAAAGCTTATTACTCAGCAATAACAGAAACTTGTTTAACATAACAAACGATTATTGTTTTCAATTCACTCCTTAGCTCTTCCAAATGATGTTTTAAGCATTTTCAGTAAAAATGTTTTTTCGACATTTGATCCTTGAACACAATCCTCACCTGCATCCTTTCTTATCAATATATACCTCCAAAGCATGTTTTAGGAATATGAAGCTTTAAGAGTACTAATAAATCGTAACTTTTGACCCCGACACAAGCATACAGACATACAAACTTTTTTGTGTATGACTCTCCTTTCAGTCGAGAGAATAATTCATACATACGTCTGTCTAAAATACTATTTTTGAAGCATTGTCTCATGTAAATCACTGGGAAAAATTCTTACCCACATGCATTCCTTTCTAAAAAGGCCAAAATTCACTTTCTCATAACGATTATATATACCGAAAGTATTTCTCGTACTGTATTCATTATTCATTTCAAAGTAAATAGTATACTTCTTCTTATAGACCATATAAAATACAGTATTTTTCATTACATTCTGGTTACAACAAGTTTCTTTAGCCATACATAGACCATGTTAATCGTGAAATGCAAGAATTTCGAAAGCATTCTCTATCTTTCCAAAGCAATCGACTGTCGTCAATTTACTTCAATTGCAATTCAAACCAAAACACTGAAACCTAGATACTATAATTCACATGCGACCAACTTCATCAATATCAATAATTACAAGGTGAGAAAGCACCAAAACAATTTCCTAACAGATTTGGACAGCACACACCATCAGCACGATGCATTCGTCTTTGGGTCTCGTCGGAAACAGTTCATTTTGCCATGATTTGGCTTGAAATCATCATTTTCTTTTACAAATGTTTAATTTGAGCTAGATTATACGAAACCAGTAGCCATCTGACGGGCCCCTTCAACAAGAACGAAACGCGTTGTGAGTGCTCGGAATTGTTTCTTCTCTATGTTAAGCTCACCATTATCGAGAATTTGAGATATGTTTAACTTCTTAGTAAACTTTATAAAATCACTTAATATGGTGTGGAATAATATATTTCAAGTAAGGAAATATTACAGGATTTTCTTTAAGAAGCTGCACTCTTAAAAGATAAAAGTTTAGTACAAAGAGATAACCAAAAGATCTGTCAATGATGATGATGATGACGATGACATTTTTCTTCTTATCATCATCATTACATCTTCAGTTTTGTCATCTATTTTAATGTGCATGCTGTTGCCTTTTCACGTCGATGCGTAGATTAGTTACAACTTTAAGAATGCAGGTAAGATATTACTATTGCGCATTACTTTCACACATTATGAAAAATAGCAAACGTTTCTTTTCCTGTTTTAGTTCATTATTTTCTTTCTTCTATTTGGTACAATTACCAGTGATTTATCATTCGAATGGAATAAATTCAAACAGGATTATAATAAACAATATAAAACAATTGCTGAAGAAAATGAACGTCAACAAATATTCATTAACAATGTGAATCGAATGCGTTCTTATCAACGAACGCATCCTGATGCTACATTTACAATGACAATCAACAATCTAATGGATCAACGTACTGAAGTAATCTTTCATTATATGTTCTCGATAGATAGAATAGTCCCAACAAATTATAGGAACTTGTATCAGGACGAAGGCTTCCTCTTAATTTTCCTTCATTTTCATCCAAGAATTCTATCGACATGAAACAATTGCCCGAATCACTTGATTGGCGTACAAAAAATGTGATTTCACCAGTTTTTCTAGATAAAGTCCGATATGATGTCACTGCCGTTGTCAGTACTGGTAAGCATAAATAGAAAGATCTACAAGATTCATTGCTCATTTCGTAGAACTGGTGGAAACACTCTATGCGTTAGAAACTGGCAATCTTATCAAAGGCAGCATATCACGAGTGGACGATTGTTGTCCACAGCCAACTGATGCTTTCGAATGTATAAAAAATATGAGTGGTATTTGTCGTAATAGTGACTATCCAATTACTCTTGGCTCATGTGAACCGAATAAATGTAAACCATTTACTACAGTTAGTATTGACGATATATACGTAAAAAGTTTTTTTGAAGTAAATTTCAATGATCTAGTTTGATAAAATCAAGAGACTCGAAAAACCAGACGAGAATGTTATGTTAGCTTGGATTCAAGATTCTACTTTATGGGCGGAAATGAACCTTTCTGGAAAAGGTTTTCAAGCATATACTACAGGTATGAAATTGCATACTTTGATATACTTTTCAATGGTTTTCTTTTTGATTTTAAGGTATTTACGATGAACCATCATGTTCGCAGAGTCGCATCGATGATGTGGTAAAAGATGAATTTGTGTATACATTAGATTATCACTTTATTTAAAGGTACAAATTGTTGGTTATGGCATTGAAGCGGGTAAACCCTACTGGATATGTAAAAATAACTGGGGTATGTACTATAATTTCATATGTATTTATTTCGATGATTTTTTTTATCGTTTTAGGTGAAAAATGGGGTGAAAAGGGATATTTTCGAGTTGTACGTGGAAAAAACATGTGCCATATTTCTGAAATAGTCATACAAGTAGCTAATGAAAAGAAAAGTGATGGCACACGACAATATACTATTGCTTCAATTCCATTCGCTTTTATTTTAGCACTCATTTCTCGATTGTTCAGTTGACTGAACTCAGACTTGAGCGTGTCCATATTTTTAGTCGATTTATCAACTTTTGTTTTGTTACCGAAACTCTTGTAAATTTATAAACATACACATCGATGTACTATCACGAATTCAGTTGACTTTATCATGATGAGGGTGTGCGACAAAAACATTTTTCTCGGAACATTGAAAAGTATAAAAAACACTATCATAGTCATTATTCATTATTCCATAGAAAAATGAAATTGCTGCTTTTTTTAATCGTGAACAGAATAGAAAAGTAACACTTTATTTCACAAATTACATATTTTGTTACATGCTGTCTCAAACAAATCTTATTCCAGTGTTTCTATCACCTAAATATTATCGACATTTTTCATTCATTTGCTCAATTAGAACTTTGAAAATATTAAAAACAAATTGCAATGCGATGAATTTTTTCAAAAACTATCATCCGATGATGCATTTAGAAATTAACTCTATTCGTTATATCTATCAAATGAAAACACATCTTATATCCAATTCATTTATTGATTTCAAAACTTTCACTTTGGGAATTTCCTATGATCCTCGCTTCTTATCTTTACAAAAACTAACACAAAATAATTAGAAATCTCTGCATCCAATGTTATCATCAATACCTGAACTGTGTTCATTTCAAATGATCGAATGCACCCTATTACTACTTGATAATGCATTTTCGGTACTCATTATTCTTCACTTGTGTATTTATCAATTGATGAATGTAATTTAAAAAATATATTTATACTGTTGAGTAGAGCTCTGAAACTAGATCATTTGAAAATAAAATATCTATTTTGACCGCCGAGATGTACAAATCAATGATGAAAGCGTCGTGAAAAATCCTGCATATCATCTCAAAATATTATATATTAATGAACTTGCAAATTGTGTTAAATACGTTTTTTTGAATTATTTTGAAAACAAGCACCAAATTTAGAAAATTTGACATTATTAATGCTTATGAATGGCAAAATTTCATAACTGCTTCATTATCTCATTTGAAGAATTTCAATTTCGATATCGTGCCAATGGTTTTCTGCCCAACGGTAGTATTGAAGAAAGTTTGGAAGTATTTCAGAATGATTTTTAATATAATAAACATCACTGATATACATAATATATGATGTCAATATCTGTCATATCAATCTATACAATACCATATGGATTTGATCGTTTCGTATTTAAATCACATATTGATAGATTTTATAACCACTCAATGAATTACCTTAATACATTTTATAATGTAAAAGAGTTAACCATTCATCTGAATTAGGAATGGGTCACTCAACTTAATTTAAAATTAAACAATTAAGAGATCATCGATCTTGAAGTTCTTTTTTTTTATACAAATATCCTTGAGTTCCTAATGCCTGTCACACGGCGGTACTCTCAGTTGATGAGGAGTTATTGTGTAAAGGTAGTCTGACGTAATCAATTCCTATATATACACATACTAGCGGGCGTACCCGCTGCAAAATAAGAAATATCTATGTCGAACGTCTGACGTGTTGAAAAGCTGCAGCAAATAGAAAAATCAATAGACTCCAAGTTTGTGCGCTGGCGGTCCTAATTTTTCTCGCCGTGCATCGCACAAAACGACAACTTCAATTATAGATCTTTATGCAAAAGAGTTACCGAAGCTGATCTCTGCCTCAAAACTTATTCAAATTTCCACTCTCTCTAATATTCATTCTAATAGAAGATAATAATGATCAACTCATCATGTGTATACCCGGATGTGGTGGTACAGGAAAATCACAATTTATTCGTGCTTTTACAAACAGAATACAAAAAGATACGAAAGCTAGTACCTACTGGAATTGCAGCTGCTGAAATTGGTGGCATCACTATCGATCCATTTTTAGGCGAACAATCAAACCGGGCGATTTAAAACTCGAAAAAGAACGGACGCTTGTGAAATATCTCTTGATTGCTGAAATGCGTATGATTGGTTTGACTTTACTCGGCAAACTCAATCGAATTCTTTGTGCCGCGAAACACACCGATCCGCAAATTCCATCCGGTGGTATAAACGTTATATTCTTTGATGACTATTTACAGTACCAACCAATATACGATGCCCCGTTACACACTGATCTTTCGCCGGAAAACAAAACGAAATCCAACAACATATTACATATTCGTTACATCTACAAATTAATTGTTTGATCAAATTTACTCAACAGATGAGAATGGAAGACATCCGATATCTTCAATTATTTGAACGACTTCGGCAATGTTAATGAAGTTATGAAGATTATGAATTATCATTGACGCGCGTTGTCGGACAGTCATCAGTATCTCTTCGTGAACCGCCATGGAATAAAAATATATTTCCATGTTTCTTTTAGGCGCGCATATGCTTGTATTTAGAGATGAAATACGAACGCAATCGAACCACACGTCGGCAATTCATCATGCAATAGAAACAGGTTGCAATCCAATAGTATGTGTCGTCCAGAATTTTGATAAAGGCAAAGCTGTGGAACAGCCGGCGCTTTTAAAAAATTATCGAACCTATCCGACAGTAAGACTGAACACTTATCGGGTTTGTTACCGTTAGTTCCTGGAATGCCAGTTATTCTTACACAAAATATTGCTATTGAACTCGGATTAATTAACGGCATGAATAGAACTTTCAAGCAGACGTTTCTGATATTCTTTCGAAAGTTGACAACAAGTCAAGAACAAATAGAAAGGCAATGTTATCGATTAAGCGACGGGCATTATCTCTTGTACTCACTTATTCTATCATAACCCACCAAAGCCAGGGATAGATTTTAAACGAAGTTGTAATTGATTTGAAGTTACCAAAGGATACAGACGATATCGCAGCAGTCTATATACCACTATCAAGGGTGAAACGTCTGACTGATTTAATTATTTTTGCGACACTTTCATCACAAAGTCGTACTGATCAAGTCCAGTAAATCTCAAGTCGCCGAGATGCAAAGACTAAATAAACTCTACACGGAAACATAGACGCGTTTTTCAGAACGGTTTTGACAAATCTTATAAAAAAAAACACCAAATATCCGTTGCTTGTCATCCATTTTGCGCACCTGATTTATTTGCATCACTTGCCGCTATACAAGTCTCTCGTATAATGAAAACGTTTTTATCCGTTGGTTGTTTGTAATCGAAGTGCATATTTTGTTTTCAATTTCATTTTAGCTACTACTTGTGTTTCACGCTTCTTATTCGTACTCGCTTATACTCCATATTCACTTCTTTAAACACTAGTTAACACTACAAAGAATTACTTCTTTTCTTTCATGTAGTTGGTCATTATATCATCGATGTATCTTTGTTTCATTGAAAAAAAACTTCGTGTCGGAAAGCATTTTTTTCTCTTAAGCGGAATAAAAATAATAATAAATTGATTATTATATATTGATCTCCGCAGTCGAGGGTGTAACAACTTTCTCGTGATGCTAATTCACTTTGGTTTATTTCCAGTCATCTGTCCTCTCACATTTTCTCCGTGCACATATATGCCCCATGGTGATGTGTTCGAGAGATAAATCATGTGATTCATCACAGCGGATAATGCGAGTCACTCTCGACAAGCGTTATTTATTATAAGTCTGATAAAACCATGTTAACACCTACCAGTTTATATAAATATAATTTTTTTCATTCTTTCTGTCGAATCCTTGAAGCTGCAACACGCACACACACGAGGTTGCAAAGAACGAAATAAACAATGATATCAGATCTTTCTTCTTTGTAGATATCGACAGTCATGACGAGCACTGTGCCATCGCTTCTTTCTTGCACTTAAGTTACACAATTATTCATTTGAAATTTATAAATACAAGTAGGATATATGACCTATTCACGTACAAAGTAGACAGATGGAGACTGAGGAGAATGAGTATAATTATGGATGTTGATGAGCCTATACATGTAGTTGATACTAACCAAATTCTCATCCTCAGCATTACACCCTCGCCCTTATGCAATCTTTGTGGAAGATTTATACAATATCATGAAATTATTGGCTTCGATTTCAGAATCAGTGATACTAGTTTTTTGGCGTGTTCTGTACATTTTCAGATTAAACCAACTATGTTGCAGCTAATCGTAAGAATTTTCCAAAGGTTTCGTCAACGTACAAATCAGAACAACTCATCAAAAGAGTTCGTTAGCTTTTTTAGTCTAGTAAGTACTATAAATGACCCTAAAAGTCCTTCAAACATTTCTATTCCATTTTCTCTGTGATCAAGTTTCGCTTTGCACAAAAATCTGATTGGTTCTATATTACTGTGGCAACTTTAGCTGCAATTGCAAGTGGTATCACTTTTACTATTTCTTTGATGGTTTTCGGTTCATTGACTGGGGTGTTCATTGATGAAGGTTTTAAACCCTGTTCTTTAAATACAACAACACCCAATGAATTGTCAACAAATTTTAAAGCAGATATTCATCGATACGTTTTGTATCTCGTTGGTACGTAAATTTTTCCTACATTTATATTGCAACATATTATCATAGAATATTCTGTATACACGTTAAGGAATTCTCCTTTAACTTTCTATCAGATCACATGAATGAATAGAATGTACTGCATGAGAGTTGCCTGCACTATTTTCTTTCATTGATTTTTAGGACTTGGCTGTTTAGCTTTCGTATTAGCCTATACTGAACACATTTTTTGGACGATGTCATCTGAAAAGCAAGCTAAAAGAATTCGGAACCACCTTTTTCGTTCTCTCCTACATAAGGTGAATTTAGTCTTGTGAAATAATCAATATTCAACTGTGGATTATTTTTGCATTAGGGTATCGCATATTTTGACAAATGCAAAAGTGGTGAACATACTACAAGGCTATCGGAGTAAGTACTTACTTGTCCTAAATTTACAGATATCTCATCGAAGCTTTTACCTAATAGTGACATTGATAAAGTTCAAAAGGGAATTGGTGAAAAACTTGGTGTTTTGATCAATTCTGTATCTATATTCTTATCTTCTTGTATCATCGCATTTATCAAAAGTTGGAAACTAGCATTAGTTCTACTAAGCATTACTCCAGTACTTGTCATAAGTGCTTACTACTTTGCCAAAGTTAGTTTTGATTAAACACTTAAAAACTAATTTGTACAGAAACTATCATCAGTGTATATTTCTAAACTTCTACGAGAAATTTTAATATCTGTGGGGTAGATTTCACCTTTTCTAGTGTGCAATTGCTTATGAATGTTCTAACTCTGGTCAGAACAATCTCAAATAGAGTCATCCGTAGTCTACCAATCGAAAAAGACTAATTTTTAAAAATAACCTTCGTTACTCTTCTGAAATTTGTCTCTAAAACGACTAGACATATTAAATTTAATAAAAAACGTGTTATTGAACTTCATTTTAACACGACGCCAAATTTTCTCTAAACTCGATACGACATCGAAATGATCTTGTCTATTCTTCTTTTTAATTTGGTAAAACTTGACACTTTTCTAGACCATGGCTATAATGACAGCGAATGAATTGAAAAGCACTGCTTTAGCGAGTGGTGCTGCAGAAGAGGTGTTTACATCGATTCGAACCGTTTTTGCTTATAATGGATCTGAATATGAACAAACTCGGTAAGTGTTTATCTATCTTAAAGACATAATTGTCCTTTTGTTTCTAGTTATGGAAAATATATAGATGAAGCAAAACATAAAGCTGTTAAGAAAGGATTCGTGTATGGTCTTTTTACTGGTTTCACTTCGTTTGTGGGATTCTGCTTTGATGCTTTGGGATTTTGGTACGGAGCCAAACTTATTCGAGAGGATTCTAATCAAAATATCGGAATTGTCATTCTTGTAAGTAAGATCTTAGTAAATTACCACCATTGAAAAAAATCTTTTCAACTTTTATGAGAAGAAATTTCGGCACCTGTAGTAGTATAGTATAGCTAGATAGAGATTACTATACTAGCTTAGCTGACTGGAATCTCCTGCTCCACTTTTTCAATGCTTTTATAGAATTTGTTAATTTTACAAAAATTAGAGATGTTTTTGGATGAAAGTAGCTACTTCTTGTAAAAAGAAATAATTATAAGATAGACGTGTTGTATTTGTTTAGGTTTTATTTACGATTGTTGAAGGTGTTTACTGTATCAGTATGGTCATTCCACATTTTCAAGGATTATCGGAAGCTCGCGGAGCAGCTTATCACATTTGGCAGTTGATTGATATCGTAAGTGTTATTCTCATTACTCTCTCTTTCTATCTGCACGACACGTTTATTGACATAGTCACCCAAGCAAACTCTTCCTGTTGAACCACTTGTATCAACATTGCGGACAAATTTCATGGATACTATCGAGTTTCGTAATGTACACTTCTCTTACCCAACACGACTTGAAACGCAAGTGTTGAATGGACTTAGTTTCAAAGCACAGCGTGGTCAAAAAATAGCTCTGGTTGGTAGTAGTGGATGTGGTGAGTTTTAGAGGCATTTTTATTGAAAATTATGGAAAACATATAAGCTAAATTCGATATCAAGATTCTGAAAGAGATAATTCATATTCACTCACTTTGTCAAATGGTTTTTTATCTTTCAGGAAAAAGCACATGTGTTCAGCTACTCTTGCGTTTCTATGATGTGAAATCAGGTGAAATTCTCTTTGAAGATCGATCTATAACAGATCTAGATGTTAATTATGTCCGACAAAATATATCTGTTGTAAATCAAGAACCGGTAAAAGAACTAATTGTTTTAGATATATAATATAGTTTTTTCGTAACTAAAGATTCTTTTTGGTACAACGATCTTTGAGAACATCAAATTTGGATGTCCCACGGCAACAGTAGAACAAATCGAGGAAGCAGCACGCAAAGCAAACGCTCATGATTTCATTA
This sequence comes from Adineta ricciae, assembly GCA_905250025.1. Taxonomy (NCBI): domain Eukaryota; kingdom Metazoa; phylum Rotifera; class Eurotatoria; order Adinetida; family Adinetidae; genus Adineta; species Adineta ricciae. The sequence continues at coordinate 30,900 of CAJNOJ010000468.1, forward strand.
TGCGTCTTCCAGAGGTAAATACATCTGATAAATTTTTCATTTTGAAGAAACTCATTTAAAGTTAACTGTCCAGAATGAAATAATATTCTAGAAAAACATTCTCAGAGAGGATTTTATTAATCTTTGATAGAAATATTATACAGTAGTTGGAGAACGTGGTGCTCAGCTATCTGGCGGACAAAAACAGCGTGTAGCACTTGCCCGAGCCCTTGTATCAGATCCAAAAATTCTCATTCTCGATGAAGCAACAAGTGCTCTTGATCGAATTTCTGAAAAAGCAGTACAAAAGGCTTTAGACAATGCAAGTGAAGGTACATTTTCTTTCACACAATTATATATAGTACCATAATTTTGTAATAGGACGAACAACAATTATAATTGCACATCGCCTATCCGCTATCGTAGCAGCAGATAATATTGTTGTAATTCAGAAAGGTTGTGTGGTAGAAGAAGGTAATCATGAATTACTCATGAGACAAGAAGGTGTCTACTATCAACTTGTACAAGCACAAGAAGCGGAAAATGTGATTTATACATCAGAAGATGAATACACAACTCAATACAATCAAAATGGTATTTGTAGATAGATCATATTATACAAACAGAGTATCAATATTATTTTGTTTTCTCGTTTCTTACAGATGAAATACTACTCGAAGATGAATTTGCTGTCACAAACAGCATGAATACTTTAACAATAAATTCGGAAAATACTTCAGATAAAGATAAGAAAAATACAACTAGTGAAACAGACAAGGTATAAAAATTTTTTACGATATACACCGTCGTTTCTTACATTTTTCTTGAAGAAAAAATCAGTATTTTTTGAAATGCTCAAACTAAATCGTTCTGAATGGATCTATATTTTATTTGGTTGTTTGGCCAGCCTATGTAACGGATGCGTTCAACCAGCGTATGCGTACGTTCTCAGCAAAATGATTTCAGTATCGTATTGTCACTTTCTTTGCGAAAGATTAGAGAAACGATTGATGGTTTTTTCTTACTTGCAGGTATTTCAGGAATGTGATTATGACCTGCAGATACAACGTATTCAGATATATGCTGGTATATTTCTATCTCTCGGCGTTGTGACATTTCTCACTAAATGGCTTCAGGTAAATATATAAATAGAACAGACAAAATCTGAATACTAAATGATTTGTGAGCTGTCTTACGCTTCTTTGGTCATATCAATCATCTTAGAGTTTTATGTTTGCCTGCTCTGGAGAAGCGCTCACTAGACGATTGCGGGCAAAGGCATATAAAACAATGCTATGCCAAGAAGTAGCTTGGTTTGACCGAGCAGAAAATAACTCTGGAGCATTGACGACACGATTATCTACTGATGCATCCGCTGTTCAGAATGTAAATGACAAATCAATTCAAATTTTATATAGATTATTTCATAAATGTGATCCTTCTAGTCTGTTGGTATTCGAATTGGAGCAAGCTTGGAAATGATAGCTAATTTAGGCGCTGGTCTTATTCTAGCTTTCATATTTAGTTGGCAATTGGCATCAGTCATGATTGGCTTTACCGTAGTAATGATAGTGGCGGGATTTGCAGAAACATATCTTACAGAACGATTCTCTTCTATTAACAAACAGAAAAAAGAAGAAGCCGGCTCGGTAAGAATACGTTATATATACATTCGAAAGAAAACAGCTTTTCGAAAGATGTAAATCTTGCTCATCTCTACTTTATGGGTATTCAAGAAGCTTAGCCTTCAAATTTTATAGGTGAATTAATTTTAGTAGAATATATATATATAGAACTATACAATGACATCATAAATCTAAGAGTTTTGTGGAATAGCATTGAAATAGATAACATGATACAAGAAATATATTTCTATCATTATCAAATTTTTAGACTTATTTAAACCAGAACTGAAAAATTTTTTCTAAATATTTATCGGTTATCCATACTAGGTAGCTGCTGAAGTTTTAGCCAATATGCGAACAGTGGTTCAACTCCAACAAGAAGATTTTTTCTTTATGAAGTATAAATCTCTTGTACAAGCTGTTTGTCGGTAAGTGATTTTTACATAAAACAAACGGTGATAATGACGAGATTTTACACTTTTTCAGTTCAACTATTAAGCGTTCGACAATTACTGGAGCAGTGTATGCGCTTACTACAAGTATTCCATTTTTCATCTTGCCGGCTCTTTTCTCATTCGGATTCACTTTGATTGAGAAAAGACTTCTCAAAGAAGAAGATATTTTATTGTAAGTATCTACTTCATCTCAAGTGAGACGTTGCATCTTCATAATTCTTTCCCTTCAGGATTTTTGCCTTTGCTATATTTCTGACACAAGCGCTTGCTGTATCGCTATCTATGTAAGTTAGCATTCGATGCTCATATTCAAGGTCTTGTGAATAATTAACTAATGAAAAGAAGACTTCGAAGAAGTATCGCGCATCACACGTTTAAAAAACGACATTAAATCTACTCAATAGTTTCCAAATATCTGTAGACGCTCATTGTTCGTTATTACTTGCAAAAAGAAAATCCTTAAACTACTTAAAATATCAAACGCTTAATGGCCGCATTATTTGGTACTGAAGATATTTCTCACAAGAAAAGCGACAAAAGTATAATTATAAAAAATATGTATATGCCAAGTTGAACACGTCATTCAAAGATTCTTTTAATTGCATTGGTCGTATAAAAAAGTAGTCATTATTCTTTTCTATATAATTCTACTAAAATATTATGCTCAAAAGATTTCTCTGACATATATTTGAAATCAGTTATTTTTGAAGGGTACCTGATTATGGTGATTCAATTTCGGCGGCCGAAGATTTTATTCATTTATTCAATCGAAAACCAGCTATAGACAACAGTAGTACCGCTGGCACAACATTGGTATTTTTATGAAAGAATTTGTAGTCGTTCATTAATATATTAATGTTCTAGTCAACTGGCCCAGAAAATATTACTATGACCGATCTTGAATTCGCTTATCCTGGTCGAAAAACTGTCAATGTCTTGAAAAAACTGACAATGCATATCAACCAAGGTTAGTAGATTTAATTAAAAATTATAGAAAAAAGTTCTGGTTAATCTCATCGTTTTTCGTAGGTCAACGTGTCGCTTTAATTGGTAAGATATCGCAACAGTAAATATTTAACATAGCGAAATAAATGTGTTTTTTTTTGTATTTCAAAGGACCAAGCGGTTGTGGTAAATCTACTGTGGTACAGCTTCTCGAACGTTTCTATGATATTTCAAATGGTGCTCTGGTAAGACAGCGTCACGTATTTTTCACAGGTGGAAAACAGAATGATGAATTGATTGTCAGATTTGATACTAAGAGTTAGTTTTTCAAAAGTTCATGATTCCAAAAGAATGTCTATGTGTACATTACCTGACGAAAAAAGTTATCTTTGAATTTCACTTTCAGACTGCTAATGCATGCGATGTTCGTTCACTCAATTTGCATTGGTATCGTGGACAGATTGGAATCGTTAGTCAAGAACCAATTCTTTTCGATATATCAATTCGAGAAAATATTGCTTATGGAGATCATAGTCGACAAATACCTTTAAGTGAAATTATTGAAGCAGCAAAAACAGCCAACGCACATGATATGATTCAGAAATTACCACAGGTTTAAGATAAAGATTGATGAGAATGAACATTCAATGTCTTCGTTTTCTATTAGGGATATGATACTATTGTTGGATTGAAAGGTGTACAAATGTCTGGAGGAGAAAAACAACGTATTGCAATTGCTCGTGCTCTCATACATAATCCTTCAATTCTTCTTCTCGACGAAGCTACGAGTGCTTTAGATAGCGCCAATGAAAAAGTCATTTCATTTCATAATACAAATTCATGTATGTTATATAATCTTTTCTTTAGATTGTTCAAGATGCTTTGGAACGTGCCCAAGAGAATAGAACGAGTTTAACTATCACTCATCGTCTATCAACAATAAGAAATGCCGATGTTATATATGTAATACACAATGGACAAATTGTTGAGTTTGGAACACATGAACAATTGTTGCTAAAAGAAGGCAGCTTATATGTTCGTTTGTTACAAATGCAGTCAAATATGTGATAGTTATGTCAATATTTTCGATACTGTGCACTATAAAAAAATATTTCTATACAAATTCGTATCGCTATTGAAAAGGACAAGTTATACTATGAACTTTTTCCTTTAAATTCTCCTCTATAGTTCATCACGATTGTAACAATTAATCCTTGCATGAATATTACAACTAACCCTCGACTAAACTAGTAGCTCAATATACAATAATCTTCAGAGATGTTTTCTATGGAAAAAGTCGGAAATATGTCCTAGGAAACCACTTTCCGAGGATGGTTCTCATTCATCTCACAGTTTTAAGAACAAATTTGACCATTATTGTCGTTCTCCTTATTTGTCGGATGTTTCTAAATGGATACCACTGTTCAAATGGAACGGTAACTTTGTAATAATGATAATCATGACTTTGTCATCTTCCACCATGTCTGCCTATTTTCAACCGAACAATACATACTGTGCAATAAGATAAGGTTGCTTAAACATTTCAAATACAAATTTGCTTGATTTTCTTCGTTGGCGTATCAGAAGATTCCTTTGGGAGCAGTTTGTTATTGGTGGGCATCCCTATGGTGCGCCACTCACGGCTCGCCGCTCCCCAAGCTTCTCATCTGCAAGGTTAACTATCCAATTTTATAAATCAAGATGTCTGACTGAACAGTTTTTACCAAAATAATCCATAATAAAATGATCGAATCAGGTCACGATCTAACTCCTCTATTCTATGAATACTGTCGCTTTTCTTCTCTATAATTTCACAACTAAAAATTAGTTTAAAACACTCTTTATTATCAGCATGTAATTCATCGTACAAAGTACCAAAGGTTCCATTCCAAAGTACAATTAAAGTAGCTCTCAAGTACGATCAAGTATCTACAAAGTATCGTCAAAAACAAAACTAAGTACTTGAAGTATGTCCAAAGTCATTGAAAGTATGATTAAAGTCTTTCGAAGTACAGACAAGTACCACAAAGTGGAATAATGGTGGTGAAAAGTTATCGATTTATCAAATGAAATTTAATTCCAATGAAGAAATATCGATAATGAAAAATAGAGTCACAAATTTTATCAGTTAATACTGCTCGTTTGTTGCATTACTCGAGATACACGATCACTTGATAACTTTGTTTTTGTGTTGGATAACACCCAACATGCTGATTGTTTATGAAGATATTTAGTTTTTTCCTTTAATTTGATCCTAAAATACGAGTGTTTCAGAGCAGGATTAAGACAATCAACAAGTTTAATTCCATAGAAATTTGATTTTGTTGTGTTTAATACCTCTGTTTCATTATTTTCATTACTGTCTTCAAAAGTCAATAACTGATTATAAAACTCATCTTCTCCATCATCATCGGATTCTAGTTCTTCATTGATATACGTTGTTGCTTGTGATGAATGGCCGAACATTTTTGAACTCTTCTTTAAGTTGTTGTATATAAATTTACTTAAAATTTCCAAATTAATCATATCATTTTCTTCTAATTCTAGCAACATGTTTGAATGATGTACGATATTGACTGCTTGTTCGTACGCATCTGACATAATTTGCTCAAGATCCAATGTATTTATCTCATCTAAATTATCTGCCACTGTCAATAAATCATCATGTTTATGCTTGTGATGGACTGGAAATGACAAACCATTATTCAGTTGATTGTGCTTGATTTGATTTAATATGCATAATTTTTGTGCACGTTGAACAAAATTTTTCACAGTAAAGTTTATCATGGTAGAGAAAGAACCACTTAATAATCGTGCAGCACGAAAAACGGATTCGCATGGCTGCGATGAGAAAAGATTTATATTAATTAAAGCCTGTTTAGGTAAATGTTTTAGTATCACTAGGAGTATCAAATAAATCAGATTGTGTGCATTCAACTCAACACAAATGTATGCAGGTTTTGAAATAAAATGCTTGTGTACATCATTCTTCTTTGAAGTTGTTACTTTATTTCTCGAAGAATTTGAAATTGAATTTATTATTAACCATGCCAACCATAAGCGACAAATAAATACGACACACCATGCTGATTGTACGCCAATGTAGGTGTACAGAAATAGTATAGAATTAAAAAATCCAGTATCACGGGTCAAAAGAATCGAAAATAAACTTACGTTCACGAACGGATGTTTCTCTATTAATATAAGCATTCACTATCATTTTAATTAAAGTTAAGTAAATGACGGTTCCATTCGTCTCATCACGATCAACCAAAAGTTTTATTACATCCTCTGATATTATCTTGATGCACGAGTTAAAATTCTGTCTATCTTTCGGGTTAATGTCACTTATCGTAAGACCATGATCGAGTTTTGTATGACACCCATCACTAACCAATGCTTCAATGTGTGCTATATTGATTTTATCAGTTCCAATACGTAAATCAGCTGTAGAAGACAGCATCCTGTTTCTCAATTTTGTTACGATATGAATCGGATCCTGAAAAAACAAGAAAAGCTGATGCTCTCCAAGAAAAAACCAAGTCCAATGTGTTGGTATATTAATTTTAAATGCATGTTCATTTTTATCCCATTTTAAGTCATAGGAAGATGCGAAAAAACCACTGGCTAGTCGCATGGCACTTACATACCGCCTATCCGCATCTAATTTAAATTAAAGAAGCGTATTAGAAAATATAAATGCTTTAGAATTTACCTGTAGCGAAACCGATAATGCGGACGTTTTGCTTCAAACATTGTTGGAAAACATGCATCCATCGATGAAATACATTTACTGCGGTGATTTTATTGTCAACACCGTACGCAGATAACAACAATGGTCTTGGAATACATGATTGACTTTCTACAGTTGGTATTCCTTGAAACATGTGGACATTTAGTAACGGAGCTATTTCTTTATTATCATAAATTGCTTTTAATTCACCAAATGTATTTGCTTGATAGAATCGTGGTGATGGAATACCATGATCAATTGGTGTGGCGAATCCGATGAAAGAATTTGTTTTAGAATCGTATTCAACTCTACGAATAACTCCCGTAGTGTCTTCAGAGCAAAAGCCAAACTCTGAGTGACATAGCCGCAGAGATTCAAAATTAAATTCTGCTTCACTAAAAACGGTTCCTGAATTATTAATCAATTCACTAAGCGTTGATAAACTAGGAACAGATCCATACAGATTCAAACGAACAAACTCATACACTTGTTTGCCACCAAGAATATATAAACACATTGCAAAACTTTTAACCGATTCATTATGTTTAAAGTTATTTGGAGATTGTGTGAGATTATTCACTAAGTTATCGATGAATGATAATAAAAATCGATTTGACTGTTTCACGTCATTTGAGTCAGTAAAACGATACCATTTAATTAACGATTTTAATAATGGATAACTATTCAGAAAATCATCAGTTAAATAACTTCCACAATTCTCTCTCTTTTCATTTAATGCTGTTTCTTGTTTTTGTTTTAATCCTTTTTCCAATAACTTCATAAGAAATGAAAACGCGCTTTGAATACCTGGTTTTACAATAACTTGTCCTGATTTAGATATGTAGCATGATTCAAGTTTAATAACATCAGTTTCTTTTATATCATACTGAAAAAATGCAAAAACATCAGGCGTATTAAGTAATTTTGTAACAGAATTGATCAATTGTATTTTTAAAATTTTCGCTAATGAATCACCTGCTGTTGATTGAATAAAATCGTAAAAGCGATAGTCAACAAGTTCAAAGATATCATCTGGTAAAATCGAAATATCAACAGACATATTATCTGATAGAGAACACATTTCTTTTGAACAATAATTCATATTTATCTAAAAAAAGATGAAATTAGCGCACCATTACAGAATTTAAAAGACGAATATTTTCCAGCTAGAGAACTTGATGAATGTTGAGAGCGGTTTTCTATTTTAACTACTTTTAAATCGGCAGGAAAAAGTAGGTTTGACAATGAAGAAATTCTGTGATACTTCTTTGCAAGAAAAGCATGGACGCATAAGCACGGTAAATAAATCTCACGAAAATAAATTACCAAAGAATGAAAAAGTTCATCAAAGAAAACCATAGAAAATGACTATTCTGGCTAAATAACAATCTAAATAGAGTATAATCATACGTAGATCATTTTGAAAAAATATTCTGTAGAATTGTACATCGTGTCATAAATATAATATTTCACTAATCTAATACAATGACAAAATTTTTCATATTCATCATCGATGGCGTGCGGACATCAGTATCTAAAAATCATGTTCAATGTACATTACATATCACTCTCGAAGGTATACATGAGTCATCAATAAGATCAAAGAATTCTTTTTTATTTGTAGAGGTCTCTATTTTATGAAGGATTTAAGAAATTAGTTGTGCTATTTATATTATATACATGTATGTATACACGCATTTCTTTACCATTGGCTAGTTTTATGTACAAACCATGTGTCCGTTTCTTCTTATGCGCAGGAATTCAATTTACTTGTTTTCTTTCGCTATAGAAATATTTCCTTTACACGAAAGCATTGTTCATCTACAGTGCTTTCTTTTGCACTTTTATTTTATCTTTTAGAGTAATTAATTCATGCATCGTGACTATTATTTTGGTCATTTACCATCGAATGTTTTAGCACTATCTGGTTATGAATTCTTCCAGTTCATTCAAAGTATTCTAGGTGAACCCGAAGTAAACCTTTTAAAAAAAATTTCTGTGAAAACAACATCGTCTTTTATGAATATTGAAGATCCATTGGCTGTTCTTAAACAAGATATTGATGATGAAGAATTAGAGATATTAAAGAAACAATTATGTTTTAAAATGAAAAATGATAACTATTTGATTAAACCCGGTGTTGAGTCTGGATTTTCATCGCTACAAAAAGCATTAAAAGAAAAACTAAACCAACAGATCAACAGTTCCACTAAAAAGAAACAACAACGGAATGGTGATGTATCATCTATTTCTTCTTTGACATTATCATCTCAAGAAGCAAAAACTTCTTCATTTTCTTTACCAGAACATAAATCACATGTTCTTCAATTAATAAAAAAATGGTGTAATGACAATAAAGAAAATTTTAATTTAGAAAATTTTCAATTGGAAGAAGATATCGATTTTACATTAAATATTCAGTTTGATGAAAATTCTACTGTACAAGCCACTATCAAGTGCAAATGTGGTAAATTGATTTCATTGTGTAGAAATGGTTCGAAAATACAAGTGTCCAATTATTATAAACACTTGCATTCTTTTGGATGTAGTCGTATGAAAGAAATCAAAAGAGACAACAGAAAACCGCAGGTACAGCAGCAGCAGTTGCAATCGACAATTACATCATTACGTGTTTTAACATCTCAATCATGTGTGTCACCTGTTGAAGCGCACGCTGATGAAATGGCAGATACACAATCGACACCTAATGAAAGCTCAGTTTCAAGATCGCAATCAAGTCTAAACTTGAAGCGTCCTATACCATCTGGTTCACAACACTCCGCTTCGACCAAACGAAGCCGTAGATAACATTATCTTTTTTTATTTTCTTGGTAGAGACGTAGAGAATCATTTGTATTTTTTATTTTATTCCATTGTTTTCAATAAACCATTTTAAAATACACACTAAACTTGTTTTTACATAATATTTTCTTAGTTCAAAGAAAATTTTATCGTTATGTCGTAGTTTACGAAATATACGACGAATCAGATTGCTAAAAATTCGAGATTTCGATTAAATTTGTATATTACGGGAAACTAAAGCGACTTCAAGTACCTTCAGGTAACATAAAGTAGTTCCAGGTAGGCCAAGTAGTTTCAAGTATCTCCAAGTGATTTCAAGTAACCTCAAGTGGCTCAAAGTAGCTTCAAGTACCATACAAGTAACCAAAAGTCCGCTTAAGTAGGCGGAAGTATCATCAAAGTATTTGGGAAAGTAACTACAAGTATTTCAAAAGTATCGGTAAAGTATCAATAAAGTAGTTCAAAGTACATTTCAAGTACCAGGAAGTACCTCAAAGTCTAAAAGTTCGCCGTTTCCCCCTTGCCTATATCAACTTCTTCACATTTCACAGCTGGGTCTGAGTTTGTAATTGATAACTCACGCCAGGCAATGAATAATATGCTTGTTGCTATGGACCTGAGTCCGATTCCATCTCAAACTCGACAAAACTTGGAAAACTGTTCTGGCAGCAGTTTGCGTCGAATGGCTTCAAAACTGAATAATGCTGTAGCAGTATTTACAGGTATGTTTCGATAATGAATTCTCATGTTCGGTTTTTCTCTATGTAAACGATTTCTAGATAAAATGGCACAAACAATTGCTCCAGGGCAACACGAAAAACTAGTGAAAATATCGGAACGTAGTTTACGAAGCAAAAGCACTCGAGATTCAGATCAAATAATGAACGATGAAATTGTGCAAAATCTGAAGCAACTATATGACGTGTATGTCAAAGAAAGAATGCCTTTTGTTGAACAAGTTCGACTGTTATCTCTGTTACCTCGCTCGTGGAAGTACGAAATGGTCACTAATAATTTTGGTGCTTCTCAACATGCGATTAAAACAGCTCACAAGATGTTTGATGGTCAGACTTACATACTGGAAAATGGTACTAAGCCATGTATTAGACAGAGAGCAGATCCGGAAACAATAAAACACTTTGTGAGTTGGCTTGTCGAGAGCAACACACTTGTTTCAGGTAGTTACTATAATATTAATTGTTGCAAAAAACTTCTTTTCTCCCTCCATTTGACTCTCTGCTTCATAGGAAGCTATGGCCTTACTGTTCTACGTATGGACAACGGAGAAAAACAAGAGGTTCCTCAACAAATTCTTCAGTTGCAAAAGTCTCATGCAATTTTTTATTACAAAAAGTATTGTGACGAAACAGATTATGAATCATTAAGTACTAGCAAGTTATATGATATCTTGAATAGTATTAAACCATCACAACAGAAAGCTGTTGCAGGCCTAGATGAGTTTGTTGTTGAAGGTGTTGAATCGTGGCGAACACTGTCAGATTTGTTGAACAGTGATCTATAATTCTAGTAGAATAAAAAAGCATTTTATTTGAGAATGCGTATCAAGAATCACACTAAGAGCTTATTCAGAATTAGTATTCTACATTCATTTAATGCTACCTATGTTGTACAGTTACTTAACGAGACGGAATAAATGGCAGAAAACAGCGATACATATTCTTCTCTGTTATTATTATTGGTTTTTTCTTTTTTGCCAGTGCTCATATTGCTCCCTACTTCTCATTTCTTTTTCTGCTTTTGTCTTTTCTTGAAACAAATCTCTCTCGATTCCTACACTCTTCCGCATAAATTTTATCATCATGGCCAATATTTGTTCGTGTTCTATTGACTTGATATTTTCAAGAACTGAGGAGAAATGTTCATGTACTTTCCATTGTAGTGATGGTAGAAGGAATACCTATACCTCAAGCTGAACGTAAACGCTTATTGAAACAAATTGAAATCGCAGAGAGCTACTTAAAGTCACGACATATTGCTCATTGCACAATGAATTCTAATTGTATTACTCACTGTACTACCTTTGCCTTAAGTGATCCCAACTGTGACGCACAATATATGGCGTGTAGTGAAGAACATACATCGATTTGTCTAGATTGTTTGAACATTGTTCAAACACTTGATGAAATCAAACAAAGTATTGGAAAAATATCGAATGAAGACTTACTCGCAGAAGTTGAATACGATTTTGAAAACGCCATAGAGCACACCATTGAATGGTTTCGTCACAATGTACGTGCTGCGCAGCAAGATTTTGAAAAACCGAGAATTATCTCCAAAATGGGAACGGATGAAGCGTTCTGTACCTTTGACTGGGGCCAAAAATACTTCCACAAGAATATCGAGAATCGCAAAAAAAATACTTTGGGAAAAAAGGTATGTCTGTTCTTGTTGGTTCGTTCACCTGGAAAACGGGAGCAAGATCTACCGTCGCAAATCGTACGACAACTGATATACAATCTCCAAACACATTTGCATCCGAATCGTATATTTTGGCGTTAACAACTGCTGCTCAAACTGAGTTGGATACATTAAGTGGTGGTGAATTGATTTTAGAACAATTTAAACTAGACTTTCCACATATTAAAAGATTACATAAACGTACCGATAATGCTGGAAATTTCTCATCACATTCAACTCCTGAAGCTGAAAGATTGATCTGTGAAAATGTAGGTTTTCGATATAACATTAGTAAATGGTTAAACAATGTACTCTATCATTCAGCTTGAACTTGAACTACTAACAAGGGACTACAGTGAAGTTCAAAAAGGGAAAGACATTTGTGATCGCGTTTGTGGAGTAGCTAAGGATCGAATGAGGTCCTGGATTGCGACTGGTAATGACTTATTGAGTGCTTACGACATTAAAGAAGGTATGCAATATTGTGGGGGCATTAGAAACACAAAGATCGCGACAGCTGAGATAATTCCAGGTGCTGGTACGATAATTATTAACTAATATTAAATAATTACTATAGTTTCCTTTGTTCGAAGATCATTTGGATAAAACTACCATTCCAAATATCTCATTAGTACGTTCTGTTAAGTATGGAAGCAAAGCTATGAAGATTTATAAGGCTTCTGGTATTGGAAATGGTATCTCAATAAAGTATAAAGATATAAAATTCGAAAACAATATGAGAATGACAAGTCCTTTCACGCAGTCTATGAATGAGTGTTAGCGTCATGGGTTGTTACTACATGACGCTATCGTTTTCACATATTTATGTACATATACATAGATATGTTTATGTTTCTTTACGTTCGTCTCTTTTCTACCTCGATTCACATTCCTTTCCGTCGTGATACACTTTTTCTTTTCTTTCCTGTGGAATGTGGTTTTTCTCTTGATCATCATGTCCTCATGATGATCTTTCTTTGTTGTCTTTCCGTCATTCTTTGTGGTAGTTAGACCACGCTGTTATTTTTCAGTCGTCGTTTCTCTCTATTTGTTGCTCTATATTATAGAGTAGTTTGTTTTCTTTTTCGTGTGATTCTCATTATTCGTTTTTTGTCCTTGTCTCACCCGAATAAACGTGGTTGCCATCTCACATCTTTCACTGGGTACGGTAAGATTGATTTCTTCTTTAGAGATCCATAGATCATTTGCGATCCAGGATTCATCATTGATTGAGATAGGTACACACACTTTTTCGAGACTATAGGACTTTTGCATCCCCTACATCGAGAACCTCACAATGAGCAATCATCAAAACCAATACGTAAAAGGTCTGAACATTATTCAATGACTTTTAGAAGAATTTTTCCTTTCTCACAGAAAAAATGAGCGACAATATTACGATTTGGTACTATGTCCTGTTAATGGTTGCACGGATACTTTTGAATCAGACACAGAACTAAACGCACACATTGCTGCTAATCTGCATACAATTCCGGAACAAGTTCCTCGAACAGCGAATGATATTGCTCGAACTCATTTAACTGAAATAGTACGAACAACACGATCACGCACGAGAGCCAAAGCAGCTGCTCAACAGCAACACAGCGATGATTACGATCTATCAAGATCGCACTGCTATGAATTCCTCTCAATCTGTGGTTGGGCGCTACGCACTAGAAAGCTCAGTAATCCAATGACTCAAAAAGTAAAAGATTTTTTAGAAGAAATTTGGCTTGATTTAATCAAGACAAACTCAAGAATCATTCCAGAAAATATTCAACAAAAAATACGAGCGAAAAGAGATCAACATGGAAAAAAATTTTTCTCTACCAATGAAAATCCTTCAAGGAATCAAATAAACTATCAATGCCGCAAATTTTCCCAGAAGTATGGCATAACCTCAAAGCAACGAATCATAGATGAAATTGTCGGTCAGCACCAGAACTCGTGATGGTTTTTTACGAATTTTTTTAGTAATACGCTAACTTGCTGTTCTAATCGATCGCTGGTTCTAATTGTAATTTTTATATTTACAAAAAAGGTAATAGATCGAATAACACTGCCTTTCAACTACCTTCCACTAAAAGCATGAAAACGCATGACTCTGAAATATGCTCATCGTCGGAAAATGTCTACCAAACACATTAGAAGAAAACGTACATCTTAATAACACGCACTGAAGCTACACGTTTTCGTGAAAACTCTGCACACGAAGAAATACATATCCGAACATCTTGATCTTGATCTTGATGTCCCATGGGCTTAGCGCCCGTTGGGGCCAACCACTATACGGATGAGATTCTTCCATTGGTACCTGCTCTGCGCAAGGTGAACCAAATCTCTACAACTGCGGCCACACCATTCAGTTATATCGTCTACCCATTCCCTACATGGTCGTCCTCTCCTTGATTTTCCATGTATTCCAGAGAAGACGATGTGTTTCAGGAGTCTANATATGATCGAGACAATGGTATGATAACTTCATAAGAAATGAAAACCCGCTTCGAATACCTGGTTTTACAATAACTTGTCCTGATTTAGATATGTAGCATGATTCAAGTTTAATAACATCAGTTTCTTTTATATCGTACTTAAAGAATGCAAAAATATCAGGCGTATTAAGTAATTTTGTAACCGAATTGATGAATTGTATTTTTAAAATTCTCGCTAATGAATCACCTGCTACTGATTGAATAAAATCGTAAGAGCGATAGTCAATAAGTTCAAAGACATCATCTGGTAAAATCGAAATAACAACAGACATATTATCTGATAGAGAACACATTTCTTTTGAACAATAATTCATATTTATCTAAAAAACATGAAATTAGCAATCATTGCAGAATTTAAAAGACGAGTATTTTCGAGGTAGAGAACTTGATGAATGTCGAAATCGGTTTTCTATTTTAACTACTTTTAAATCGGTAGAAAAAAGTACGTTTAAATTTTCGATGCAGTGGCATATTCAAAATAAAATAAGCAGAAAATTATAATAATTCGCTATAATGAGTAGCATAGTCAAATCATCTGAATTTATAAATAATAGCAGTAAGAATATGCTTTATCATACCATTGTCTCGATCATATGATATCAATAATAAAAGCCTTATAAGAAACCATACACGAGTATAAATTCAAAGTTTCATTTAATATTTTGTTGAAAGGAATCAGTGCTTACGATGGTATAGCAGGTATGACAATGAAGAAATTCTGTGATACTTCTTTGCAAGAAAAGCATGGACGCATAAGCACAGCAAATAAATCTCACGAAAATAAATTACCAATGAATGGAAAAGTTCATCAAAGAAAACCATAGAAAATGACTATTCTGGATAAATAACAATCTAAATAGAGTATAATTATACGTAGATCATTTTGAAAAAATATTCTGTAGAATTGTACATCGTGTCATAAATACCAATAATGCAGAGTATATGTTTAATAGTTGCACACTCTGCAAATATTTTTTTACAGAAAAAATCGAAGAAAACATCACAAACAGTAACATCAATATTAATTGGTCACAATGGATCAATGAAAATGATCGAGCTGAAAAAAAAAGAATTTCCAGGAAATGTCCATGAAGCAGTTTTGTTATTGAAGTCCAAAGTGGAATATTTTCTGTTTCATGTATATATAAAATGAGAGCAATCGAAATATTTCGAAAAGTTAAAGAGCGAAGTTAGTGATGAAAAAATAGTAACGCAAGTCGATTTTGCCGAGAATTTCAATATGAAAGAACAAGACGAGATTTAAAAAGTACAGTGGAATACAAAGGCGTTGAGTATTTTTACTGCTTTTGTATAGTCAACAAATGAATATTTTTCTTTTCCTCTGCCATCTTCAGATTTAACACCCGACAAAGTTGTTGTTGATTCTGCTTTAAAAGTTATATTAAGTCATCTCAAAGCAGTTCTTCAAAATGTTAAAGAGATAAATGTTTTTTGAGATGGAGCAGCCTCTCAATTCAAAGAACGTTTTTATTTTTGAAATATGTCACAAATTGCTTCTGAACGAAAAATACATTTAAGTTGACATTTTTTTTTGCAACTTCACATGGTAAGGGTGATGTTGTTGGAATTGGAGAAGCTACAAAGCGACTCGTGTGGTCAGCAATTTTAGCAGGAGGAGTATGTTGGTCTGCTCAGGATTTTATTTATCTTGTTAAGCAAAAAACTAAGAAAATAATTTTATTTGAAATCACCAGAAACGACATTGATAATTCTAAAAAGAAACTTGAAAAGATTTTTGAAACGGCAAAAACAGTACGAGAGACATTAAAAATGCATTCAGTTAATGTTATTGATGAAAATACATTAGAATTTCAATATTTCTCAATCCGCTCGGAAAAAAACTAGAACCTATTGATCAAATATATTTGGATAAATTTTTAGTTCTACTTTGTTTAGTTATTAAATTTATTTCTAGATATCATGCGAAAAGTGAAAAAAATACCATTAGCGAGGAATTTGTAAATAAGATTAGATAAAAAGAACAAAAAAACGTCTAGCTCGAAAGAGGCCGGGTTTTCGTCCCGGGCTGGAGAAACATTGGAGTGGAGGTGCTTGCATTTACACTATAGTGGCTAATAGTCTCTAAATATGTGTCAAATGTGAGATATACTCTTTGTCAAGATAAAAGACAAAAAATCGATGAACAAAACGAAGGTACTAATAAAAACTTATGTTATCTATCGATAACTGAGGCATTGAAATGCGTATTTTAGCGGTCAGATACATGTCAAAATAAATTAGGATCGAATAAAAAGATAATAATGACTTTTGGAAAAACAAGTGTCGCACCGTTACGTTTGTATTTTGACGTTCAGAGAAATTCAATCATTTTCTAATAGGAGTAAACAAATGGAATTTATCCGTCAGGATATGAGTTCAATTGATGAATTATTATATCAACCATTTGGATTGACTTTATGATAATATTATCATGATAATGGTATGACACAAAAGTATCTGGTATGGTCGTGCCATAAAATGTGCTACTGAATTTTTGCAGACTGACGAAGGAATTCAAGCGCGATTAGATAATATATTTTCACCTAACACCAATAGTTGAAACGAATACACTTATTCTGTGCTATAGGGATACCCTTTAGTTCGTCGAGCCCCATACGAGGACGGTATTTTGGGCTTTCACTTAGTAGTCAGGAGGGGTAGTTTTGAATATGCTGAATTTATAATGGGGAGATACGTGAAATCATCAGATCGTATCCTGAGGATAGTCCGATGTTCTGGTATGCTGCTACATGGGGTGCTTTCTAAGTTTCCAAGTTTCATAAGAGCGCGATGCGTCAATTGCCGATGCAGTAATAGAAAAGAGCACGTAAGATTGGCTAGTCCTAGGTCAGAGAAGGAATTTCGGATCCGCCTATGTTAATTATACCGTAGCGACACCGTCAGAGCTTCGAACTTTCTAGTAGTCGTTGATGAATGAAGGTAGTAACCACGGGAACGTCTTCTTTTATCTGATACACTACAGAGTATAAGAAAATACACATGTCTTTAGAATGACAGGAGCGGATACATTAATTGTCTCATGATTTCGGATGGTTGAATGAAAATATTCTATTCGGCTTGGAGTATGCGATTCGATTGCTAAGAGGAAAATGACATACTGTGATACAATTTATCACAGCGAAATATTGATATAAGATAGTAATATGCGCTGCGCTCCATACTCCAGTTCCATTTCCAGCTGAATTGTAGTGGGAAGTGAGAACGAGTCGCCTGGAATTTTTCTGGATCAATATTGGAGTTAAATCAAATACCTCAAGGAGCATTCTCCGCCTTTATACAGCGAAAGGCAATCCTGAATTTGTTAGAACTGCGTTGCAAATAAAGACACTCGAATATAGATGCGATAATGAAAATATGACCGACTTCATCCACATAAAGAACTGTAGGTAAGGAAACACAAAAATAATTTCCTATCAGACGACAGCTACACAACTCCCGAATTCGATTAGCACTTACCTGGTAAAAAAACATAAACATGATGCATGCATCTTTCAGTTTCATACAAAACGGTTAAATTTAGTATAATTTGCATTGAAATAGGCTTTTTACTTTTTAAAATGTTAATTTAAATTGAAATTATCTTAGATTTTAGCCGACTGATGAGTCCTTGTGAGCAAAAGACGAAACACGTCATAGCTGCTCATCTCATCGTCAAGATTCTCGTTATAAACAGACTATTCATCAAATACGAGACGATACATTTTATCACACTGTAATTCAAACCACAAAACTCTTGATCAGCAGCCGAAACAGTCCAAAGAGCTTGTCCGACTGAATCCACTAAACGAATATGCCAAAGTAACCACAAAGACATCGAAAACTAATTAATCCTGTCTTTTCTGGAATACAGTACGGCAAATAACATTCGATCCACCTTTCAATCGCGGAACCATACTTGTGCATTCATTGAATACTGTCAAATAAACGATTTTCATAGAAACATGGAACATCAACCGAGATGAAAAACCTCTTCTCCTTAGATTGAACCATGCACAACATATTTCTTTTTCCTCCGATACTTATAACATCCCAGTCGAAATCCGGATCATGGTATGCTGGACTCAATGAGAATTCGATGTATTGAGTTTAGAATAACAGCTGTGAACTTCTGGAAAACATTTTTCTAGATTTTCGAGAAAACGCTATACTGTAACATATGAAGCTCCAGGAATTACGTAGAAAAGAAGTTCCTTCTCTAAATAATCAACAATAATAGATCTTTCATCAGCTACTCAGACGAAAAACTGATTAAAATCACATACAGATCATGTAAATTTATCCACGAATGATTGAAGGATTTAAAGAAAGGATACCTTTGCTATTCTCGTTTCTTGTTTTTTATTATGAAAGACTTCTCAGTGAAAATGATGATCACAATGAATACAACATCATTTATGGTGTCATTACATTTGATTTACGACGTAATCTTTTCATCACAAATTCCTTTAATGGAGTTGTTATGAAAAACAAATAAATCATTGCTGAGAGATTTGATAATTGAAAAAATGCATAAGCAATACGTGCATATCGTTTCATCGATGGTTGAATAAATGACATTGTGACGATGATCAGATATGGAAAGGAGATGACAATCAATGTTATTATCAATATTACAATACGACGAATAGCTTTCAATTCTCGCTTAGCTCGCGCTAAGGAGTTTGATGCAGCGGCATTCTTACCCGTCTGTTTCACGTATCGAAATAATTTCAAATAGATGAAAATAATTATTGAAATTGGTAAATTAAAATTACAAAAGATTCCACAAATAATACATACAGATGGATGAAGTTTTGCTTGACACATATGAGTCTCTACTACGTAGACTATTTCTTGAGTAGGAATACATTCAGAAGGAAATATAATAGATACTATCCATGTTAAACAAATAAATGAAGTTTGACATCGAAATGATCGAAAAAGTAGACGACTGGGATAAACAGCAATCGTGTATCGATACAAAGATTGTAAAGTGAATGAAAAATTAAAAATACCGCAGGCTGTATAGATGAGATAGGCTCGAGTAATGCAAAGAGGATCTTTATAATCTTGCTGTTTAAGATCATTCTGTAATACAAATACTCCTACAGTGAGAACCGTACATCCTAAAACAAGTGCAGCGAAACATGTATTAGTCATTAATAACATTGGAACAGTATGACATGTTTTGTCAATGATAATGATGAAGAGAAAGATAATCGACAATATAATAATTAATGCTGAACAGATAATCATAAAAATATTTGTTGGAATAAACCAAGATTCAACTAACCCAACCGTTGAGTTGTTACTAAATATGTATAATTCGAGAGTAATTGTTACATTCATGTTTTTCGAAACTATTCAATTAATTATACGTCAAATTCTAGAAGATAGAAAATATAATAGTTTCCACCAAATAGAACGTATACAGTAAGAATATATGGGGTTTTCAGGCTTGCATTTTTACGATTAGGTCATATCAGGTATATTTTAGAAAAAAACAATAAAAACGACCACCACACCTTTTTAACTAAATAGAATTAAATCCTCTAATTATTACTCATATCTACTTATATGAACAGTATGGATGAATGTTTATCTTCAAATTGAAATACAAAATCATATATTTTCATTTAAAACCCTAGACGACTAGGTTTTTTGTTACTAACATAAAAAATGTCTTTTTATAGACTGAATACCAAGTGAATCTATACTTATGAGAAAACAAATATTATTTCATATATTGCTATAGTTGTTTCAACAACAAACGATGTTGACTTCTTTACTGATAAAATGACAATTCGAAGAAGATAAATAACGATATTTTATCTTTTAAATCGAGGATTTATCTCTGAAAAACGTTAATGTGAGAAAAGAAAAACTACAGTTATTGCCTTAAATATGTCTCTTTCTTTTTTGTCATTTAATCCCCTTTCGTTCAGAGAATTAAAAGTGTCATCAGATTCATTTTATTCCGTAAACTTTCTATCACGTATTCCTTGGATTAATTTGCAGATTAAAATAAACAGATGATTGTTACTACACTGATCAAATTATGAATTCAAGGAACAAAACGTGAGAAAATTAACTACAGTACTCATAAAATAGATGACTATGTCCTAATTAGAAATAGGATATCAACGATTTAGCAGTTGGGATCAGTCGAGAATTCAATGAATATTTACACTGGAAACAGTTGAGTGAACAAAATCCATTAAAAATGAGCGTTAAAATATCTTATCCAAAAATAGTACTGATCCTCCTTTGGTTTTTAGCATAGTACTTTGATTTTCATTAATCAATAATGTATGACTTGGGCTTTTTACGGGGGAACAGAAGCACAGTCAAACATGAACACCATACAATTGACATTGACGAAATCTTAAGTAAAATCTAATTGATTCATCATCAAATTCATTGATAGTGCGCATATTTATGTCAATATTTATCGAAATACATAAAGGAGAAAATAAAATAAAGAACATGATTAAAGGCAATTCATGACAAAAGGAATATTTATCAAAGTGTAATAAATAACTCACATGAATCACAACGTTAATAATATTAGTGACATAAAAAATACACTATTATTCGTCAAAGTTTTGACGAATTGTGGTGAAATTAAAAAGTAAAAGTATCAAAGACTTTCGAAATATTATGAAGTGGTATACAATATACTATCTAAACTAATGAAATTCAAAAGGAGATATTCTTGACAAAACATTTACTATTCTTTCCAGCAAAATTCTTAGAATAAATATAGAGAAAATCAACGGCTAGTGTCACCTTCTCTACTAAACAAAAAGAATCTGCTCAATTGATAAAATACTTTATCATCAATATTGCGTATGCAGATTATGAAGGAAAAATCTCCTAAAATATGTCGAATTTTGACATAGTCAACAGTATTCTCTAGAACTTTGCTAATTTTGATATCAGATAAACAATCTTGTTGAAAACTCAGGTAGTCTGTGTTTTATGTGTATTCGAAGAGCCAATATTATTAACAACAATCTGACCTTAACGGAGTTTTAATGCAGGCACCAAATCCAATTTCAATCAAATCCAAATCTTAGATTTGACTGGATTTGACTAAAATTTACTAGATTTTTCCTAATTTATTAGAATTAATCATGATTAAGGCGACGTGCATTTGAAGTTGACGAGTGTTATTTGCACTTTATAGAATTTGAGCGACACTGAGCAACATCAACTTCTTTGATAAGTAGTAAATAATCATCAGTCAAAGAACAGGCATCATTCATATACACGCGGAACGTTAATTCGTACTTTCTAATTCCTCAACATCTGTCAGGCGTTAGTGAAATATCTAATTGTATAGACCAACGGCACGAGCTGTCACATTCGTCATGCCCTATGTTGAAGAAAACATTCTTTCGCTCACATATATATGGAAAGAAGTTGGGAAAATACATAACGTTCTGAGAAGAACTGTTAGCAAATAAGATCCATAGCTACCAAGGATATCAATTTATCAAACTAGAGCACTTTAATCAAATTCTATTTGAAGTAGTAGTCTGTACGATTTCATATAGTACAAGAGTAGAATAAAAAAATAAAATGTTCAGATACTTAGGGTAAGGATGAGCATAGCTACCGTTGTAATGATTTCGTGCCTGCTGAAGGACTCTTCAGAAAGCTTGAAGTAGCAGTATTTGTTTGAATGATTACGAAAATCCAGACATGGGCAAGCTATCAGCTTTTTGAACCAAGTTAAGTCATAGCTCAAGCCGAGTCACAAATAACTTGACTTGACTTAGTTTGAGTCAAGACAAAATTGAGTCGAATTCCCATATTTGCCGCTACTTCACTGCATAAGTTTTTCTATGATTCTTAATTAAAATTTTTCGATACTTTTAGGATTAAAATTAATACTAAACTGCATAAAACATCAAGTCAAGTCAAATGATATTTTGACTTGCCCATGTCTGCGAAAGTCTGACATGTAATTGATATACGATGTTACTTGGAAGTATTATCGAGTGCATTTGCTTTCTAATATGAAACACTTTTTACTAGATTGGTGGGAGATAAATTTGTCGTTCATAAGTCAGCCATTGTTGACCGGAAACATGTTGGCAGAAGTATAATGATATTGAAGGAGGGTGTTTCGTTTTGTTTTCTAATTTATCTGAATTCATTTGAGTATTCGAACGGGCGACTTGCACATAGTCGGCTTCTGTACAATGCGTTTAACGGTGTCTTTTTTTAATAGTATTTTCAATCAATCGGGAATTATTTGGTTCATTCACGTTTTACTGCTAGTTATTCGTATGTGATAGTGTGTTAACAGCTGCAGGTTGATTTTTGTTCTTTTTTGTGTTTTCATCAATCGCTCGTGATCAGGTCAGTTTTGAAATTTATGATATTCAATGGTTCCTATTAAAATGAGTCGAATGTGTCCTAACGTCTTACTGTTTCAACATCGACAATGATATTTCTTTTTTCAATCGATAAGATTAAGTCTGTGCTACCGCAGTGTTTATTTAGCAGCATGCAAAATTCGGATAGTCGGTTCTCTGCATTTTCATTTATTAAGTTAAAGATTTTGAAAAAAAGATCATTGATTTTTCCATGAAGCGCACGACGAAGTGTGTCTCTGTGTGATTATTTGGTATATACGTAGATTTGTCGTTGGTAGATGGATTAGTTCATGTTTGGAGTTGCATTCTGAGATTTGGGCTATTTCTAGTTTCGCCAATAAGACGCATATAGATCACTGGAGTTTGACCGAAATGATCGTTCCAGAGATGATGAATATCTTCTTTGCAGCTTGTAAGACGATTCTTGTAAATATCGTGTATGATAAGATTGTCATTTCATTTGGAGTTCTTTTTCAGTCATGCTTCGTTTTGTTGTTTAGTTATATCAACATCACTGGATTATGTTATTTTGAACACACGAGATTGTAATGCCATTGCTTGAACGGTTGGTTTATTCAGTAGTTGATGACGTACAATATGAAATTGATGATCATCTTGCATTTGCGGTACCACTGGACATTTGATGTCATTCTCACTGAGAAATGTTTTGATTTGACTATGTATAAATCTTGGCGGATATCTGAAAGTTTCAGAATGTACTAGAATTGTTGGGTATTTTTGTCGGGCGGTTTATCCATTGTATAGTATCATTAACTTGATGCTTCTTCGTTCACTTTTAAATATTGATAATGTGAAAGAATTATGTACCGCTCATAAAAAAGTCGTACTAATAGTATTTCTGAAGATATCTTTGGGATGATCAGATTTAAAAGGCACAACATATGGTTCAGCTGCTTCTTTATAATGAACTGATGTTAATAATATATATGCCATTCTTATTTTTGATGAAGACAACCAAAAATGCTACACTTGATCCAATTTCAAGTACGAGTTTAATATATGGATGAAGAGCATTGACTTCATCTAACATTTTATTGATAGATTTTGTCTAAGGGTTCGTTTGAACTGAAGATGATATCATCTATATATTTATAGAAAAAGAAAAGAACAGTCAGATGGTTGTGCAATCAAAATTATAGATCAAGGAAATAGTACGATTCACCGACCATAGATGTCATTCAAAGCTGCTTGGCGAAGAGCAAGTTGTTCTTTTCCCATTTTCACATGTAAATCCCATTGCATCACCAACTCATTGCTGGTAGAATATCTTCTCATATGTAAAAATATTTTTCTGTAAGAACAAGACGAGCTAATTTCCGAATGACATCTAATAGAATATTTTTTACTCTTTGATTACCATGTTTCAACAGAGATTCAGTTAAGATCTTGAGAGATTCTTCTTGAGATAATACCGTATATAAATCTGTAATGTCAAATGTACATAAATATGTAGTTGGCTTTAAATAACCATTTGTAACATATGTTTTGAGACGGCGAATGATATCAACACCATCAATAACTGTAGTTGAACGAGCATGTTTATCAAATAATGGTTGAAGTAGTCGATCAAGAAATTTAGAAATGCCAGTTGTTGGTGTGTGGATTGAAGACACAATGAGCCGTAACGAAGTTCTTTCATAGATACACGAATAAGAGTGGTTAACTTTAGTGAAAGAGAGGACATTCAAAAATCACCTTATGTGGTTTAGGAACAAAATAGAGATAAGCTAATTTTATTACAATATTTATACTTCAAACATTAGTTCAATATAATAAAATGAGTGCTACAAAGAAACTACTGAAAGAAAAACTCGTCAATTTATACCCTAGATATGTGAACTAATTCACTTTACAATTGGAAGAATTAGAATAAAAAGGTCCGCTACACTTTGCCGACAACCCAGGTCGAACAATCCCATACTCGGATCCGGTCAGATCCAGCATCGGATTTGTTGACCTGGGAAGTACACTTTGTATGTTATATCTCGTGGTTTCTAAAGTCTCACATAACTACGGAGTGAGCTAGTCTTCTATTAGATAGAGTGTAAATACATAGCATAAAGAAAGACAATGAATGCAGACAACCATGGTATGTAATCAGTTTTTATCAACTCTTATGAAACTCTATCTTTTTTCGGATTTTTAAAATTCTTTTAATAAAAATGATAGATAGTTACATAATGAAAGATTGTGGGCGATACCCCGAAGAAGATCCATATTTGTTCCGTCATCCCGATCACTAATAACATTTTTAATTCTGATTTCTCTGTCTTCACTTTCTTTGGAGCTAGTTCACCACGCATTGACTTTTCAATCTTCATTTCCGCTATATTTTGTTTTTTTTTTGTATCTGTTTGATCGTCATGATAAATACGATATGTGACGAGGAGAAAACGAAGAAAATATGCATGCATATCAAATATGTATATAAGAAGTGAAAAGAAGAATATAGCAAAGAATCATGTTATTACATTATTGGATTTCAAAACTGTTTTTCGCAGTTGCATTTTTATAAAACTTTTGTCGGCAAAATGATTGTGACCCGAATAAAAATAAAAGGTTTTTATATAGTAGCTCTCATAAAAAAAGAATATTATAAACCAAGAACACCATTATAAAAATGAAATCATGCATTGAAAGCAAGAGCAAAAAAGCGGAAAGGCAAATCACTCTGTATATTTAAAATAATGTCTGATGATAATTGCTATTTTGAGTTTTACGAGTTTTACACATGAAAAGCATCTTAATACATGATTGGGCAAAAGTCGTGCTACATTTTTTTTCTTTTGTAGATATCTCGATTTTGAGTCTAACAAAATATTGATCTCGTTTTAGAGGTACATCGAATTATCCACAAATTTCTATAAACTTTAATCTAGAATAAAAGAACTGATCATTTACAGGTTGCTCAGTATAATCATGTCAACTGTGTTTGCTTCCTACTCATGTTTAAAAATTTCTTCAGAACGCTTTTCAAGCTACAAACAGACCCACTATTTCTGATTTGAATGTATAGCAAATATTCTTTCAGAATTGTTTGTAAACCTTTAAGTGCAATTGATATTTCTCTGAAAACACATAGTCTAAGTAAGGTACAACAACCAAAACAGTTTTCGTTATGCTACTCGGATTCTTCTTTCATCTAAAATGTTCTCTTTGAAGAGAATAAGTCATATATGAAGACTGCGTCGTTTTCGAAATATGGCAATAGGTTCAAACAAAACAATAAATATTTAAAGATATCAAATAGATACTCAATCAACAAAAGGATTCTAAAAACTATTTATATATAAAGTATCGTTTAACGAAAAAGATTTATTTTCACAAAAAATAACTAGGAAATAAACACAGTTGATATAATTATCCTAAACAACCTATAAAATGCTCAGTTCCATTATTCTAGGTTAAATATTATACAAATCTATAGATAGTTTGGCCTATCTTTAAAAAGAAATCCAGATTTTGGTACCCTCTTACACCGAGACATATACGAGGGAATGAAAGTGTCGCAAAACGGTTGCTTCACTGGATAGACCTCTTCTGTTTGTTCTTCATCTCCATTGACATTTTTATCGCATTTTATTAAAGATAAAGCTATATTGAGACTCAACAAAATTTCTGCTCGAAGGAAACCGAAAAATCCCTTAGCATTAGCGTACACAGACCAAGACATTAGAAATTCAATTCGTCTTCATATTTAACTTAACATTTATTTCAATATTTGTAAAATTAATATGGCATCATTGATAGAGATAACAAATAATATGACTCCTATCAGTTTCATTATCTTATTAATCATGGGCACAATTGGAAACATATTGAATATTATTACATTTTTTTCTAAAGATTTTCGAACAAAAGCTTGTATATTATATCAGATTATTTCTTCTGCACTTAATATATGCTTCACTAATTTTTTTATCATTATCTATCTGACAACACAATATTCAGGAGAGAATATCACACAGACGAATCGTCCAATGTGCAAAATATATGGTTATTTTTCGATATGCTCATCAGCAATCACAGCAACTTGCCTTTTCTTATCGACACTCGATCGATGCTTATCGACATCACGAAATGTGCGTTACCGGCAACTGAGTAATCTGTCATTTGCTAAACGCCTTTTAATTGTAACAATGCTGTTTCTATTAAATTCAAGTATCTTTTGTCTGATTGTCTATGATCTTTACGATGATATGTGTATATCAGCACCTGGTCTGGGAACGATCGCTGTTATTGTTTATGCAAATATTTTTATTTCTCTGATTCCTCATGGCGGTATGCTAATTTGTGGTATCATTACATCGATACATATGCGACAAATGAGAAATCGTATTGATATTAGTTCTGATGCAGGTAATCCAACGCCCGCTGTTCAGAGAATGAATCGACAATTATTGATCTTAATATTTATACAAGCTTTGGTGGAAATAATATTAGAAGTACAACGCAATATTTCAGCTACATATAATTTGATTACTAGTTCAGTAGAGAAAAGTGTTGAACAACAAGCAATTGAGTATTTTGTTACACAACTGAGCATCATACTTTACACCGTAAAACATGGCATATCTTTTTATATTTATTGTGCTTGCAGTAGTATGTTTCGAAAGAACTGTCGAAAATCTATCAAATCGTTATTGAATAGATGCTGTTGTTTCAATCGACATAATTAGACACAGCACTATAAATAGATGACCGCGTTTCTTTTCATGTCTTCTATTTACCCGATGATATTTGTAATGTATCAATTGACTATCTTCGTTGCTCTATCTTATTTACCTTCTTGTCATGTGTACGTATTGTATTTGAAGTAGAATAAAATAAAATAAGTTAAACAGATACGATGAATAATTGCGGCCAATAATGAATGTACGGGTGTAGTTCTTTTTTTTCTCACAGTCGTATGCTGCTTTACTTAACTTAATTGAATACAAGACAAAAGAGTGTACACAAAGAAAGGCAGTGTCGTGTTGAATATTGTTACATGTAATGTACTGGGTATTTCAAACAGTGTTTTATATAAGCATGCGATTAAGCATTTGTATCTTAAGTTGTTCGAAGTCTACAAAGATAAACTAATGCGTGAATCCATGAGGACCCATCCACTTTTTCGGAAAGGTCTTTTTTTGCGATTTTTTGCTTTCAAAATATCAGTATGGCCTAGAGAAACACTTTTTATGAAAAAAATAAATACTCTCTATCAAAAAATCCGATTTTTCGGGCATTTTCTCGGAACATCCATAGTGTACTTTCATATACAGGGGAAACGGTATGAAATAGAGTAGACATTTTTTAAAAACAACTTTTTAGGTTTTTTTGTGGTCTTCAAAAATATATAATGAAAGTCTAGAAACATGTTTCCTGGGATATGATGCCAATTCTGTTATAATTATTCAGTGCAGAATGATTTCTTTCAATATGGTAACACTTATATTTTGTCAACTTGAGTGTATTCCATTATTTTGAATGATTTTATCTTCTTCTCCTGCTACGATACAACAGCTCCCATGATACTTGCCGCTCAGAGCAAAGTCGCCCTTATGATTCCATCCTAATAACTCTAAAAATTTGTTGTTTATACCGTTTTAAAAAGTGAGAGAACGGAGTCGAAAAGGACACCACTATCAAAATGATAGATTTTTTATTTCTTCTTAAGAACATTTTTAGATGTAGAGTCTTATCCATATATGTTGTGATTTCAAACTTATAAAATAACAGGATGAATCATAGAATATTAGAGAATATTGACTATTCACTAGTACTTCTTTCTGTTCAAAATTGTATTTCAATGCCGAGACGGAAAATCAATACGTGTACCAAAAGGAATAGTAGCTGTGTCTTCAGAGCTATCGAAATTTTTAATAAGCCAATATGATGTGTAGAGGCGCCGCCCTTGCATCCGACTACACGTACTAAGTATAGTATGTAAGCCAATATAACACCGATACTATTTCATTGATTATGGACGATGCCTTGCGACACTGAAAAAAACGTGTGAATTCATGCGTTGGGAACTTCACCATTTTTATTTACAACAAATAAACCACTTAACGTAAAAGGATTCTGCTATTTTTATGATTAATAGAGAATCTAAGTTATTTCACGTTGCATGGCTATAATGGTGAAGTCACTCAAGCGTTGATCTGGCATGGTGTTGCGAAGATGAGTTTTAATAGTTCTTAATTAAGGAAAAGGCCGTTCACATGTCATCTGGGACACCGGTATTGTTATGGCACTTTTGATCATTGTAAATGTCTGTGGGAATTCCGATGATAATGTAGTTAACTCGTTCAAAAACTCAATCACATTAGTGATTGTTTTCGATTCAAGCATCGGCTTATAACGAAGAATTCGTTCTTTACCAGATTCGGATTGATATTAATGTGACAACAGAAGTCACCCACTGCTTCAGCATCGAGAAAATGTTCGTTTTCTGGATAAGCAATGGATATGCTTTTCAATAAGGATGATGTTTTATACGAAAATCGATCATTCAATTCTACCACCATGGAATTGATCAATGGTAAATATATTCAATTTAGATAATCTGAAGATGATGATATTTCTGTTCGATGTCCGAATGATGGTATCGAGAATTCAATCCCGAAACCGATTTGGAACCGTCGTTTCACGTCGACATTGGTACTGTTCCAAAAGGTTGATATCAGTTGCTTTGCAGAAATCTTTCGCTTCGATGTATATCTGACCAAAGGACTGTTCATTTCGACGGTCTTTTAATTGTTGAATTAATAATTTAATCAAGTATTCACCACGCACGTAATCAAGGGAAGAGCCTTTACAGAAAAAGCGTATGTTCGTGTTAAAGAAAATATGAGAGAACCGAGTATCTTACTTTTCTAAAAATCGCTCAAAACCTCCGTCAGATCGAACAGTTTATGAATGATGAACGAGGTAATAATGAATATTGACTTCTGCATGGATTGACCTTGCTCCTCGCTCGACTTCTTTAACATCGATTAGTGCTTTGACAATCGCAGGATAATTTTTGATAATTGTATCGATAGCATCGGCGAGCCGGCGAAAAAATTTCAGGGAGGGGGGGCAATTGCCCCCCTCTGGCCCGCCGATGAACTCACCCATCAAAAGACAAACAGATGCAAGACTTCAATGGGATATTTAGACATATCAAAAACTCAACTATGGCTTTTGTTAATGTCAAATGCTTTTAATGGAATAAAACCAAGAAAATAATCATTCACTACATTCGATCGATCGATGGTATTATTTTTGAAATTTGGACAGAATCGTATGACGATGGACAGCTACTGAGTTCCACTAATATCGCGGCATTCGTCGGCCATCAACGCGTAATCAAAACTGTCTAGCTAGAAATAGGATAATCAGCCAAGCGTAGACAATTGACTAATTATGATTTATCATTGCTGAAATTTCTTTACGAATCTGGTTACTCATTATATTGATCAGTTCATTTTGAATATCATGACTTAAATAAGTCGCATGACTAGTTGCATCATCGTATATTGAACTAACAATAGGATCAATTGTTGCCGCCCAACGAAGAATCTCTCGAAAATTTCCCTTGTTTGAGCTTCTGCAATCGAAAGAAATCAATCAGAGATCTCCTTGGAGACTCGAAAAAATAGAAGTTCATCCGATGCATCGTAATCTGAGAAACTCATCCTTTTTTTTATTGTTTTCACGTGACTAGCATGCGCGAAGATACGATAGTTCATGTTGAAAATGAATTGATATGACTTATTTTTCACTGTCGTTGTGTTCTCGCAAACTAATCATTTGACAACCCATTAGATGTAATGTTGAACATATTTTGATGAGTCATTGTCTGTTCTTGAGAATTTGAACAGCACGACCATGTTCTAATTGATTCACAACATTTGAGTTCGTTTCTAATCGATATTTAAATGATTGATAATTTCTTGTCGAGATCAAATGAGATTGAGTTACTTCGTGCTTTGTCAGACCGCCAGCTTTACCCAATGCATTTTTCCAGTTATTGAATCCTGTAGTAGAAAACGCATCGTCATTATAAGATTGATGTGCTGATGTTCTTCGGAGTAGATTTTGTCTCACAACTTTTCTTTGACGTCGAGCAGACTAGCAAAAAATGAAATGATTACAGATAAGTTCAAATACCAAAAACTGACCGGATGAAGGGGTGGACGAAAGTATGGTTTTCACTGTCGATGATGATGGCGAATGAACTCAGATTTCTGGCGAGCGAAACGATAATGAAGATTGCAGTGATGAGTTTAAATACGGTGACGTATCTATTGGACTTGAATCTGATTCTCATTGATCATCACGTATTTTTTATTTAAATAAAAATAATTCTCGATGGTTGTTCGTTTTCGGGCTGCATTTGAAATCTACTGATCGGTTTCTCGCGTGAGTTATGTTTGACAGCCAATGAGAAAAGGTGATGTCGCTAGATAGAACTAAAACTGGAGATTATTACTCCAAGATAACGATTTTTCTTCAACTCACAAAAAATTTCAGGTCGGGCGCCACCCTTAAGTTCTGAGTCTAAACACGATTGTGTTGGACATGAAACTTAGATCTCTATCGAATAATGTCATCGTTGAAAATGATTACCTAATGAAGAAAATCGGCACGCGCATGTCACATCCTTACCCTCTAGATATTGCTTCTCCAGTTATGCTGAGTGTAAAGATAAATGTGTTCTATTTAAAACTTTGATTCTCTATCAATTAAGTGAAATTGTTTGTGAGGGTGGTGATGGAAAGAAAAGGATCGATAATCTCACTTTCATTCTCATCACACAGAATTTCGCATTTTATGTATCATCGACCTGAGATAAAAAGTGAAAGAACAAGTTTCATTCTTGCCTACTTTGTTAAAAACAGTCAGCGAGAAAAGAAAAAGATCACTTATCATCTTAAATGTACGAAGAAGCCGTGCTCTATCACACACTTTTATACCTGCGGTAATCCCTATGTCGTCAAACAATAATAGTAACGTAGTTGGCCGTGTAGCCGCAGTATGAGAGGGAGTACGTGCAGTTTTCCAGCAAAATTTAAACGATGGGCTTGGTGTTGGATTAAGCAAGAGCCCTATACGCCTGATACTCTGCAGCTATTGCACTATGCGTTGAGAAAGGTTGGCTCGATTACGAAGCGCCTGTTGCTCAGTATTGGACCGAATTTGGTGCCAATGGAAAGCAGGTATACATGCAATTTGTATGAGAGCTCTGTTTTTTTTCATATTTTATTGAGGGATATATCAGTGAGCAATCTTCTCGCTCATCGCCCTGGTATTTCATGCGTTGATCAAGATCTTACGACTACTGATGTATATGATTGGAACAAAATGACTTCTCTATTAGCAGCTCAGAAACACTATTGAAAACTTGGATCAGATCACGACTACCATGCTTACACAGTTGGATTTCTAGTTGATGAATTAGATTCGGACTTTTACGTAGGAATACCTAATGACGAAATTGAAGCACCTGTGGCTCCTCTCATTATAAAAGAAGTAAGATAATCGATAAGTTGAGCAGCGCTTATCGACGATGTTAATGAAAACGGTAAAGAGAAAAAATGTCTTCCAAGCAAGAAAGTACTGACGCTGGCTGCCGAAAATGTAACACCTGGGAACGAAGTCGATCGAGTCATTTTTGGCATAGTATCAACATTTGCAAGAAGTGGGTTTCAATTGTATGATGATCTTTTCAATGTACTGAGCGAAGATGCGTTTGGTTATAAAGGTGTAGTTGTCGTAAAATCAGATCTGAAATACGTTGTCTTTTAGTATGCTAGGTATGGGTGGTAGTCTCGCGTTCGCTTCTCCTTCATACCATTTAGTGTTTGCTCATATATGTAATCAGTTGGACATAAATGTGTTGGCGATTGATCCACGAAGTATGCGGTTTTTCGAACCAATCAAAGATATTTTCAAGAAAGAAAACTCATTTCATGTCTACTAGTAAGAAATCCCTATTACTCTATATTGACTGATCCTTCTCTATACTTTGATGATGGTTATGATATAATACAATCGTTAACAGTTTGGAAGAAGGATAGTTCTACTAATTCTCATCGTCGTAGCAATGAATAACAAAACTATTCGAAAATAAGGCATTGTTGTGAGCAATTGAGTATGATCCATGTGAAATAAAAACATTCCTTTCTTCGGTCTTAGCGACGCCTGTCATAACAAACAGTAATTCAAATGTCCATGAAAGATATAAACATCAATATTTGTGTTTGTCATACCTGAATGCACGTATTGAAGGCCTTTTCTTTTTATCGATGTCTCTTCGAAATCAATTACATATTTACACACGCCAATTGACTTGTGTATAACCAAGAAACATTCAAGAGAGTCCCAATGATATTTCTCATTCCTAGCTATTCTAGATTATTTATTATTTTGTTGGTTTGACGTTAATCAACACAGAAGAACTCTATTTGACGCATTCCATCCATTGTCCGACACGAATTTACATAAATGAGCCGTCAGAATGTTCCCGATAGAGTTGTACATGCCAAAGGGTTCGTTGTGCACAACTTTATTCTTTGAGAAGATCAGTAGGTCGATCTGACATGTTTCTTATCTAGTATCGGCGCTTTTGGTGTATTCGAAGCGACTGATGATATTTCTGACATCTGCAAAGCCAAGGTATTTAAGGTGGGTCAAAAGACTCGTGTTCTAGCTCGCTTTTCACTCGGTCGTAAGTAGATGACAAATGTTTTATTAATCGAAGTGCTAAAAGTAGATCTGTTTCCTTTCCAGCTGACAGTAGTGGCCCTGTTGACACAATTCATGAAGCACGTGGTTTCGCAGTCAAGATGTACACTGATGAGGGTATACTTTTTCATGGATTGAAATAAAACCATCATTATATTATCTATGACAGGTATTTGGGATTTAGTTGCTACCAGTTCGCCTGTGTTCTTCATTCGGAATCCGATTCTAGTACGAATTTGTTGTTGTTATCGTCGTGTTTGTCGGATATATTTCATTCATTTGCTTTAAGTTTCCTGAATTGGCTCGCACGCTGAAACGTAATCCGCAAACAAACATGAAAGATCCAAATATATATTGGAACTTCGTAGCGAATCATGTTGAAACTGTGCATCAAGCACGTATAATCACCTTCTTCAAATTCTTTTCTTTTGTCGACGCTCATCAATGTAGATCATTATGATTAATTCTGACCGTGGTGTACCCGATAGCTTTCGATTTATAAACGGATATGGTGCACATACATTCAAAATGATCAACAATAAGAACGAATATGTCTGGGTCAAGTTTCACCTTCGGGTAACTATCTAGTTACCACCATTTACTATGCTTTTAACCAGTTGATCATATTTCATTTCGTAGTGTGATCAATGCATCTGGAGCGGAGGTACGAGAAAAGTTAAACTGATGCCAGGCGAACATCCAACTTTGTCGGAAGCTGATTTATCCGAGGCAATCGCTGCAAAGAATTATCCCAGTTGGACACTTTACATTCAAGTAGGTTATTTGCCACATTCTTTGCACACACGTACGTTACTTTGATCGCCATAAGGTAATGACTGATGAGCAAGCCAAATTGTGTCCATTTAATGCATTCGATATGACGAAAATATTCTCGCACAAACTATACCCTCTGCGTAAAGTGGGTAAATTAATACTGAATGAAAATCCGACCAATTACGTTTCTCAAATTGAGCAAGCGGCTTTCACTCCTGCTAATCTACCACCTGGTATCGATGTATCGCCTGATCAAATATTGCGAGTATGCACTCCAGATATGCTGCATGGCACAGGCAATCAGATAACTCTTTTTTTAGATGCGTATATCTGCCTACATCGATGCACAGCAACGTCGACTCGGCCCAAACAGCCGACTCATTCCTATCAATAATCCAGAAACAAATCCTAATTTTCGAAAAGGTAAATCTCAGCATACTAATTTCATTCAAATATTATAGATGACTT
>CAJNOJ010000469.1:0-21731 GCA_905250025.1 Adineta ricciae
CCACAACCATCCGCAGGCACCATCGTGAAGACCAGTTCAGTTCTAGGACAAGAAGAAGTAGCAGAAGAAACAGCAGTCACAGTGACACAAGTCAGACAACCTAGTGCACAAACAGTTCCACAACAAGGTATTGTTGAACAAACTGTGGCACCTAGTCAACCACAACCCAGTGTAGTAGAACAACCTGCTGCACCTAGTCAACCACAACCGAGTGTAGTAGAACAACCTGCTGCACCTAGTCAACCACAACCATCCGCAGGCACCATCGTTAAGACCAGTTCAGTTCTAGGACAAGAAGAAGTAGCGGAAGAAACAGCAGTCACAGTGACACAAGTCAGACTACCTAGTGCACAAACTGTTCCACAACAAGGTATTGTTCAGCAACCGGCTACGCCTAGTGAAGGGGAGCTCAGCATTTTAGAACGACCTGCTCTGCCGATTGAAACACAACCGTCTGCAGGTATCAGTGGTAAGGCTAGTTCAATGCGAGGGAAAGAAGTATCGTCAGAGTTGACGTACCGTATGCCGGGATGAGGCAGAGAGTGTAATTCGGAAATAGTTATGTCGCGGACTGCGGTCGAAGACTGAGGCGGATCTTGTGAATGGGGTTGATTTGCAGGAGGTATTTGGAAGAGAGTGCTAATGTTACGAAAGAAGTAGTGCGGGAACAGAGTTGGATAGCGTTTTTTGAGATGAAGGCACGTGGTTTGTGAAATATGGGAGGGGAAGTTAGGGTTGAACGAAGGATCGTCGTCTGGTTTGTGGCAGTGTTTTTGGGAGAGTGTGGTGTGTCGGATTTAGGTTGGAGTGGTGATGGAAGGGGTGCGGAAACGATTTGTATTGAAGTCGTTATGGCAGATTGAGGGGTATTGTTTTCTGAAGGATGCGCGTTCAGGCTGGTAGGGTGTTTGACGGAATGCTCTATTGATCCGAGTGAGTGAGAAATTGCTTGCAGCGGTTTGTTTGGTATAGTGTCTCTTGTGAATGGAATAGGAGGACAGTGGTAGATGATAAGTTTTGAAGGTGTTATGTTTGGCTTACTCTGGGTTTTTAATGGATTGTGGTTGGTGAAAAGTGGTTCTTTTTATGTGGACTGATTTAATTGTTGAAAGAGAGCCCGAATGGGGTTTGAGTTGGCTGTTGACTGTTGGTTTCTGTATGGTCGGTAGGATTTGTCTGTTGTGACGTAAGATTCATCTAAGTGCTCGCGAGAATAAGGAAGAAACTATTGAGTTTTGTTGGATATAGAGGCAGAGAGTTTATCTTTTGTGTGACAGTAGAAGCTGAGATTGCTTTGCTCGCAGGCTGGACGAAATGGTTCGAATAGTAGGACATCATCTGGCATACGTGGTTGCGTTGGATCGTTTGGAAGAAGAGTGGACTATCTAAATGAAGATTGTTTTTTAGGTAGCGAGGCGCAGCCGGGTAAGGGTGTCCCCACTGCAGTGGACGCTGTGCACGAGGAAGGTGGTTTAAGTGGTGAACAATTGTCAACTTTGTCAGATGTTTCGCGGGACAGGGTGGAAAAGGAATTGGTTGAAATTGCCCAGGGAGAAGAAAAGATCGTCGGTGGTGTGAAGAAAGAGAAATCCATTTCTCCGGAGACATCAATGAATCTCAATGAAGTGATTGAAACAATACGTTTGGAAGACGAGTTGCTGGAACCCAAAAAGGCTTTCGCGGCCGATATCGCGTTGCCAAATGAAGATGACGTTTCAAAACTGGCAGGAACATCCATTAGTGGCATGCCTTCTATTCCTGAATTGCCACAAACAATAAAGGAAGAAATTTCTGTGAATCTGAGTCGCCTGGAAAGTGTCCCAAGCGATCAAGCTGTGGAGCAAGTTAACGATTCGAGCGAATCAGCATTAGATAAAGCAACACAAAATAAATTACCTCAAGTATCCTTGTCCATGGATGACACACTCGTACCAAATAGTGTGGAAAGAGAGAAACCCGAGGAACCCGCCCAAGTCACGTTAAGTCAGGTGGTTGATTATATCGAAATACCAACCTCGAAAACAGATTTTCCTGAGAATAAGCCAGAAGCGATTATTATTACTAAGGGTAGGTTCGATTCGAAAGTACAGTGACCGCGCAGTTCGTAAGATGACAACTCGTCCGATTTTATTTCGTCTTAATTATATATCGTCGTCTTACATTTTGTTCCGACCTTGGTTTATTCTCCTTTATTACAACAAGACGAAGATGCATTTGAAAAAATTCAGCTTTTTTTTATTTTTAAGTGTATCGGAAACCCATATACGTAAATATTAAGGGCGAAAATGTGGGTATGAGTCGGAGGCAGAACAGCTCACCCAGAACGATATCAGCATCCAAAAGCTTTATATCGATTTTCTATGCACTTCAAATAAAAAAATGAGTTCTTTCAAATGTATCCTCGTTTTATCTTGATAAACACGAATAAAACAAGGTTTAGACAAAATGTAAGACGACGATATGCAATTAAGGCGAAATAAAATCGCATGAAACGTAAGGCACCAAAAGTAGGAGCACCGAAAATGCCTCCTTTATTCTATAAGATACACCTACCATATCAATATCTATCTCTTCCATCCATTGAATTCTCACTACTCTTTCTAATTCTGTTGGTTTAGAAATTACTGCGCAGGAGAAAACTATATCAGGCGATACACTTTCTACTGACGACTTACGCCCAGAATACGTTATCGAATCACGAAGTATGTTATAATTTTACTTATAATTTCTTTTAAACTGCCCAGATCATTTAGCACTCGCCGATGTCACAACAGCACGTCCATCGACTACTACAACTACTCAAATACACGAACAACCAGAAAGTGCGACAGAAGCCTTACCAGTTCCTCAACAGCAGAATCTATTGCCGCTCACTGCAATGCCAACCGAATCACAAACTACAAGTCAACCATCGATCCCTGAGGCAATCGTTCAGAGTGTTCTCAAAGCAGCGTTTCAACATGCCGACGCTACTGAAGTTGAAGAGCTTCTACACAATATAGCTGCAATTCCCACAAACGCACCACCGCAAGAAATATCAACTACTCCAGAACTCATGCACACTAGCCAAGAGCCTACTACGGAACCAAATCCATTAATTGAAACTGTTGCCAGCATCCTGCAATCCACACAACCTACAGAATCCGCCGTGCTCACAAGTGGCACCACTTCGGAACAGCAATCTATAGGCACCTCCATCTCCACAGCATCACCAATAAACTTGGCAGTAGCCGAAGCACTACAACATCAGGCAGCCACGGAATACAACATAAACCAAAACGAACTCACATCCACGAACGCAATACAACCTTCCGCCAATAATCAGGACCTAACAGCCCATTCAGAAGACATTACAACCACCATTCCACACACACAACCAACGCATCCAGACGCACCAACACCAATCTACCAAATACAAATCGCTCACGACAACGCCAACGAATCAGACACAACAGCCACCCAAAAGCCAGCTTTCGAACTGGACCACCCCGACGACAATAACCAGCCACCCGAACTACACAAGGTTGTCACCGACAACATGCTTCTCACAACCAACAACGTCACCGAAGACGAAAAAACCGCCGAGCTCACAGCGGTCGCCCAAGAAAACAAAGCTCCCGAAATCAAGAAAGCCGAAGACGATAACGAGGCAGCTGAGGCCAAGAGAGCCGAAGACGAGAAGAAGACCGCTGAACTCAAGAAGGCTGAACAAGACAAGAAGGCTGCTGAGCTGAAGAAAGCTGAAGAAGACAACAAGGCCGCGGAACTCAAGAAAGTCGAAGATGAGAACAAAGCTGCTGAGACCAAGAAGGCTGAAGAAGAAAAGAAAGCAGCTGAGGCGAAGAAGGCCGCTGAACTCAAGAAAGCGGAAGATGACAAGAAGGCATCTGAATCCAAGAAGGCCGAAGACGAGAAGAAAGCTGCTGAGGCGAAGAAAGCGGAAGACGAGAAGAAAGCTGCTCAACTGAAGAAAGCCGAAGATGACAAGAAGGCCGCTGAAGCCAAAAAGGCTGAAGACGACAAGAAAGCTGCTGAACTCAACAAAGCCGAAGAAGACAAGAAAGCAGCTGAAGCCCAACAGGCCGAAGACGACAAGAAAGCCGCTGAACTCAAGAAAGCGGAAGATGACAAGAAGGCAGCTGACGCCAAGAAAGCGGAAGACGAGAAGAAAGCTGCTGAACTGAAGAAAGCCGAAGATGGCAAGAAGGCCGCTGAAGCCAAAAAGGCTGAAGACGACAAGAAAGCTGCTGAACTCAACAAAGCCGAAGAAGACAAGAAAGCAGCTGAAGCCAAACAGGCCGAAGACGACAAGAAAGCCGCTGAACTCAAGAAAGCGGAAGATGACAAGAAGGCAGCTGACGCCAAGAAGGCGGAAGACGAGAAGAAAGCAGCTGACGCGAAGAAAGCGGAAGACGAGAAGAAAGCTGCTGAAGCTAAAAAAGCCGAAGACGAGAAGAAGGCGGCTGAGGCGAAGAAAGCTGAACAGGACAAGAAGGCCGCTGAGGCGAAGAAGGCGGAAGACCAGAAGAAGGCCGCTGAACTCAAGAAGGCTGAAGAAGACAAAAAGGCAGCTGAAGCCAAAAAGGCCGAAGACGAGAAGAAAGCTGCTGAACTCAAGAAAGCCGAAGACGACAAGAAAGCTGCTGAACTCAAGAAGGCTGGAGAACAGAAAAAGGCAGCTGAGGCCAAGAAAGCCGAAGATGAGAAGAAGGCCGCCGAAGTCAATAAAGCTAAAGAAGACAAGAAGGCAGCTGAAGAAGACAAGAAAGCGGCCGAAGTGAAGAAGGGCGAAGTCGACAAGAAGGAAGCCGAAGCGAAGAAAGTCGAACAAGAGAAGAAGGCCGCTGATGAAGAAAAGAAGACTGCTATGAAGCAGATACCGCAGGTGGAGGCGTTGAAGGCGGCTGAATTGGTGGAGTTAGCAGCTCCTGATTCGCCGAGTACTCCGGCTGAGCAGGATTTCTTGCGGCCTAATTTGACGTTGCGACTCAAGCCGACGACAGCTGTGAATGAAGGTGATAAGTTGAAATTAGAAGTTCGATTCATTGCTCAGCCGGAACCAACGGTATGTTAAATTAGAGAAAGGAATAATTCGCTGATGTCGATATTTTAGGTTACATGGTATTTCAAAGCGGATGCCTTGAAACCGGCGGCTAACGTTCACATTGATCAAGTGCGTGACGTTCATATGTTCTCATCAGTTCTGACGATTGACAGAGTTAATATGGACTTTGATGGAAAGTATAAGGTTATATTGAAAAATGAACTAGGCGAAGCTGTCAGCAGTACACAGGTTAATGTTAAACGATGTGCGTATCGATTTGTGGATGATATATGGAAATGATTTTGACAACTTTTTCTAGCATCAATGGCTGTACAACTCCAAGCACCACCGAAGAAAACTAGCACTGTCGAACCAGCTCAACCGGCTCCGAATGAGTGAGTTTTTCGGTTACAGGGGCGCAGAAAAGACGGAAGAATGCTTTCGTTCCATTGGCTATTCAGGGAATTCTGAGGAGCTATTAATTGATAGATTAAGAATATTGTTTATTCATGTTTCTTGTGGATGCAGAGATTTTGGATTTCAACCTGAATAGCATGGACATAGAACTCAGCTGTTTATTTTTCTTTCTTAATTTCTCGTATACGCATAGCCAATAGTCTTCATAATAATTAACTGTTGAATCGTTTCTTTCTTCCTATTTTCTATTTCTGGCCAACAGCTATATCTACACTAATTGTGCGAGAACAACTTTCCGCCGAACGACGTATGTGTCTGAAAGTGTACAATCGATGTTTCTTGCCAGTCGTCAGAAATAATAATGTCACTCTTGTGTCATAGAATGGTTGAGAAGGAGAACAAGTAAAAGAGCCTAAGCTACGTAATCCTATCTAGAATACATATGGATGTATACAGAGAAACATCGGATAACGTCTCGAAAAGGAAGTAAGATTTGATCGCAGATGGATATGTCTGTACGTTTATGATAGAAATAGGAACGTTTGCTCGTTTCTCTTTCTTTTCCATACGTCGCTAAATTATTCTTTTCACTGTTTCATACTAAAAGATACTGATTCTTCTAAGTGACAATGATGAATCAATCTATCATGTCAGCATGTTTCAATGTAATAATAATCTTTCTTTTTCATCTATCAATAGGGTTGCATTAACGACAGCGAGCGGTAGCGAAGCTGATACCATGACAAGCGAGCTAACCAGTGCTACTCCACGACGTCGTTCAAGTATTTTAGTGATACCCGAAGGCAAACCTGCCTTTGCTCAGCCGCTCGAGGGTGAGCTATTGATCAACGAAGATGAACAGCTCACGTACGTATCATTTGATGTATTTTCTTTTTCTTCGTACTCTTACTTGTTCAATGATATTCTAGTCTCGAATGTATTATTACTGGTAATCCAGTACCAGATTTAGTTTGGTTTTTCAATGATCGAAAAATACTGACGAACGAAAGTTACCAAAGAAAAACGGAAACATTAAATCCACATACTGTTCGTCAACAGTTGATCATTGATGCCAAGCAGAAAAAGCTAGGTGTTTACAAAGCACAAGCGCAGAACACATATGGTCATACGGTTAGTACATGCCATGTGAAAAAATCTGTTCAAGCAGTTGATCAGAAGAAGAAGGCAGCATTCGAAGAAGCTGAATTACAGACACCTGCGCCACCTACTCAACGACGTCGTTCCAGTGTTACAGCACCAGCTAACATCGAACCTACACAGAAACCAGTCGTTGTCCAGGGTATATCTGCGTTACAAATTGATTTAGGATCACCATCTGCGCTGACATGTAAATCCAAATACGATACTGAACATCAATGGATCAAAGATGGCCAGGTTCTCACGGATACAACGTCGCCTGATGGAAATATCCTTGCTAAATCTGAACGTTCAAATGATGGTAATATTCATGTACTTAACATCAAACAATTTAAACAGGAAAATGTTGGAAATTATGAAATTGTCTTGAAAAACAAACTCGGACAGGCTAATTCCCAAGGACGTCTAGAGTTGAAAGGTCTACTACCAACATTCACTCTTGAGCCAACACCAGCAGCCGTCGTCAAAGGTAAAATGGCGGAATTCAATTGTCGTGTTGAAGGAAGTCCCAAGCCTGATGTCCAGTGGTTTTTCAATGGAAAACTTTTACGTTCCGGTGGTAAAATATCGATCGTCGACGAGCATGGTCTACATTTTCTTCGTATTAACAACACGACGGACGTTGATGCAGGAACAATTAAATGTGTGGCCAAAAATTCTGTCGGCCAAATTCAAAGTGAAGTTCAATTGCAAATTACAGGCGAACATCACGCACCAACAATCGTTGACAAATCATCTTCAGCAGAACTCAAAGCTGGTGAACAAATCGAATTCTTCGTCAAAGTCTCGGGCACTCCCAAACCTACAGGTACGAAGATTTTTCTACGAGCAAATCACAAATTATCATTTCCTTTTTTGTTTTCCATAGTGACATGGTCGCGAAAAGGTGTGGTAATAGCTAATAATGAGCTTTATCAATTACGAACAGATAATGATACACATTACTTATTGATCAAGAATGTAGTCGCTGATGTTGCTGGTACCTATGTCATTAATGCAACAAATGCAGCTGGTGATGTTTCCGGTGAAATTGATCTGGAAATAACTGGTAAATGAATATTAATCTTTGCTAATTATGTACGCATCGCTTTCTTCATAGGTCTGAGCACATTCTTTGATCGACAATTACGTGATACTACTGTTACCCAAGGACGACCTTTCACTCTTGATTGTGAAGTCAATATAAAAGATGGCGAGCCAACGATTACATGGATGAAAGATAATCAACCGATTGTTCACTCTGATCGCATCGTGATCTCGAAGAAAGGATCGAAAATGCATCTTCTCAGCGTTAAGCAAGCTTTGCCATCTGATGCTGGTTATTATAGTGTCAAAGCAAAATTAGGTCCTATTTCAAGTCTCACCGATGCTCAAGTATTCGT
The DNA here is from genome assembly GCA_905250025.1 of Adineta ricciae. NCBI lineage: Eukaryota > Metazoa > Rotifera > Eurotatoria > Adinetida > Adinetidae > Adineta > Adineta ricciae. The sequence goes on from CAJNOJ010000469.1 coordinate 8,002, forward strand.
CGCTGTTCCGCCAACAATTTCTAAAATTCCTGACACGATCAATGTTGTCGAAGGACAAGATTGTGAAATTCAAGTTGAAGTTACTGGTGCACCGTCGCCGACAGTCAAATGGTCATTCATGGCTAATGATCTTTCACCTTCTTCTAAATATGATATCACATCTGATGGAAATCAACACCGACTACTTATCCGACATGCGACAGGCAAAGATGCTGGCGAATACCAAGTTGCATGTACGAACAGCGTAGGTCGTGCATCGGGAAAAAGCAATGTTTGCATATCATCTCCGCCAGTACTTGTCGAACCATTGAAAGACCTCTTCATTCCAATTAAACGAACGGCTAGATTAGAAGCACAAATTCAAGCTTCTCCCGAAGCCAAAGCGGTCTGGTCGAAAAATGCCATACCAATTGATTTTAGTTCGTACGGTGGACGATTAGTTGCCGAAGATAAACGCGGCTTGTATTCATTGGTAATTAAAAATATTCAATTAGAGGATGGCGGATTCTATGTATGTACAGCACAAAATCCTCTCGGACAAGTCAAAACGTCTGCAACATTAACCATTGAAATGGCACCGGTATTCTTACAGAAATTAGAAAAATTAGAAGGTGTGGAAAACTGTGATATCGATATTCGCGTACAAATTGCCGGATATCCACGACCGAAAGTGGAATTTTCCTTTAATCAAAAGCCTCTCGATCTACAAGGACGTTATTCGTTGAAAGAATTGAAAGATGGTTGGTATGTTTTCACAATTGCAAATGCCAAAACAACCGATGCAGGCTCATACACATGTACAGTCACCAATTCTCTTGGACAAGCATCAAGCGTTGGAAAATTGACATTATTCGAATTAGCTCCACCTAGTTTCACCAAGAATCTAACCGACGGTTTGTTTCCTGTCGGCGGTATTTTGAAAGCACAATTAAAAGTCAGCGGTTTACCATTACCACGATTGACATGGATTAAAGATGGACAAGTCTTCGAAGAAAACGAACGTATCTCAATCGTTTTTGATCCACGAACAACCACGTGGACATTAACGATTCCTGATTGTCAGGAAAGTGACACAGGTGTATACGAATGTCGTGCTAAGAATCCTGGCGGTGAAAAAGTAACTCAATGTAAATTAACTGTGTCTGGCTTTGCACCAACGTTTGTTGATGCACCGGAAAAAGTCAGTTGTCTCGAAGGACAAACGGCTATTTTCGGTTGCCGCGTTGCTGGTGATCCGTATCCAATGGTCGTCTGGTCACGGGGAAAAGGCAAAATATTCACAGAGAACACATCAAAATATACACTTTACTATGATGATGAATTAGATGCACACATGTTCGAAATCAATCAATGTTCAAATGCAGATACAGGTATTTATCAAGTGACAATACAAAATGTTCACGGAACGGTATCGAAACCAGTTTCATGCTTCAATGTTACTAAACCTGAAGAAGTTATTGATTATAAGAGTGTTCTACGCAAGATGGAAGGCTTAGGGCGTGAAGGTGAAACTGGTCCAGACTGGGGTAAATTGAAGAAAGCTAAAGCAAAAGCGAAAGGACCTGGCGATCCTGGTTGGCAATATCACTTGAAACATTTCGAATTGACAGGCGAAGGTCAAGAAATGGAATTTCAAGATCCACAATCTGTTCAGTTACTTGGTCTAGCGCCGGGTGAAATTCCTGGCCGTCGTTCACGCTCTGGCAGCCGAGCTGGTCAAGGTGGCGAAGGCGAAGACGACGGTAGACGTGGAGCAGGTTCGACTGCATCGGGACAAGGCAAAGATGGTAAAGCAGCTCGTCTGGGTCTCGTTACATTTACCAAGCCATTAACAAACATTACAGTCACCGAAGGTAAAAACGCGGCTTTCGAATGCAACATCTCCGAAGCTGAAACGCCTGTGACATGGTTTATCAATGATCAACCAGTACCTTCTCAACGTGCTCAATCATTAGCCGTTGGCAAAACGCGCCGTCTCGTTCTAAAAGATTGTTTATTAAATGAAAACGAATCGATGATCACATGTGTTTTAGACGAAGCAACGAAAACGACGGCACAACTATTTGTTAAAGAGGAACCGTTTGATTTCACTGACAAGTTGAAGAACTTGAAGGTCAAACGTGGTGATAAATGTGAATTAGAATGTACAGTGAACAAACCAAACATCGCATTAGAATGGTTCAAAGATGGTAAACCTATTATAGATATCAAAGAAGAAGTCGACGGTTTAGTTCATAAATTGATTATACCAAGCACGGAAGATAAAGATAAAGGAATTTATGTCGCTAAATATCAAGAACTACAAACTGAAGGCAATGTAGAAGTATTAGGTATGCTCTCAGTGCTTTTATTATTGACATATCTAATCGTACGTTTTGTTTCTCATTGAATAGGCCCACCACAAATCGTCAAAGCACCAACGGATTCGATACTTCTTGTCGGCCAATCCGTTCTTCTCACTGCAGAAATCACTGGCAATCCAAAACCTCAAGTAACGTGGTACTATAAAGGTCAGCCGTTAAAATCGACGGCTAGCAAACATCAAATCGATGCCAAGAAGGATGGCATCTATACTCTAACAATTGCCAAAGGTGATGCAGCCGATGATGGTCAATACACCGTTGTCGCTGAGAATGCTGTGGATAAAGTTCAAGCTGATGTCAAAGTCACTGTTTGCACTAAACCGAAAGTTGACAAAATCACCGATGTTGCTGTCAATATCGATGACACTGCTCGTCTACAATGTCAATATTCAGGACAACCCATCCCAACAATTCATTGGTTCAAAGATGGTAAAGCGATTTCAGGTGATGATCAACGATTCGTTATCACGCAGGAAACACCAACTTTATCGGTATTAACCATTACGAATACAACTATGGATGATAAAGGTGTTTATTTGGTTAAATTAACGAATATTGCTGGCGAAGTCGAAGGAAAAGCTAACTTGAATGTTAAGCGTAAGTCCACGAAACTTCCTCTCTTTACTACATATAGGCATGTTTTCTTCTTTAGCGACTAAACCGACAATTACTCGTGATCTCAATGCAACTTACATTGGTATTAAAGATGAAGAATTCATTCTATCTATTTCGGGAACTGGCAATCCATATCCAACATGTCAATGGTTTAAAAATAATGCCGAACTAATAGCCACTCCCGACGAACGTATTCAATTTCGAGAAGATACAGCAACCAGTGAATATTTCCTCATTATCAAAAATGCTACGCAAGATGATATGGGCGAATATCAATGTCAACTGACGAATGCGGCTGGCGTCGTCAAATCGAAGAAGAGCAAAGTTACTGTTCAAAAACAACCGACATTTATTCGAAAACCAGAATCAATCACCGTTAATCAAACTGAATCGAGCCATATTGAATGTCAAATCGATGCATTACCACAAGCGAAAATCACTTGGTTAATTGCTGGTAAAGCTGTATCTGCCAAAGATGGTTACGAAACTAGTTTCGATGCGAAGACTGGTATTGCGACATTGAGTATTAAGAATACAACTACAAAACATGCCGCGTCTGTAACCATCAAAGCTGAAAATGCCTCCGGTACTGCTGAAGAAACTGTAGATATTAACGTTCGCTCAACACCAATTCTTCTTAAACCATTAGCAGACTTAGAAGTTGTTGCCAATACTGATGCTACATTTGTTTGCGAATTTCAATCATCGCCACAAGCCACAGTTCAATGGTTCTGCAATGGTAAACCGTTGAGTGCTCAGCCAAACAAATACGAAATTACGTTTGACGCCAAAACGAATCAACACAAATTAGTTATCAAGAATGCATCATTAGACGATCATGGAACTTACAGTGCACAAGCATCCAACGAACTTGGTCAACTTCAAACTGAAGCAAAACTGAATGTGACACATGCACCTGATTTTCTTACTGGTTTACAAGACAGATCGGTTGGTGCCAAAGAAACTATTGAGTTCAATGTCAAGGTCGCTGGCATTCCACAAGTTACATTAACATGGTTGAAAGCTGGCAAAGAGTTCAAGAGCGATGAGAAGAAATATTCCATCGTACCCATTGATAAAGATGGCAACGCCAAATTGATTATTAAAGATGTTAGCGAAGACGATCAAGCATTATATGCATGTGTGGCAAAGAATAAAGTTGGTACAAATCAAACAGAGTGCCATTTGAAAGTCACCGCTTCGTTACAATTCACTCAACCATTGCAAGATACAGATGTATTGAATACTCAGAATGCTACCTTGACATGTGAAGTTCAAGGTATTCCGAAGCCAACTGTGAAATGGTATGTTCGAAAAAAATGTTTTTTTAACTTCACGGATATTTGTTTTGTGCATTAGGTTTTTCAATGATGTGGAGCTTAAATCAACTCAGAAACAAGCTATTGCTGTGAAACAAAACGTTCACACATTAACCATCAATCGTACTGATGCAACCGATGCTGGTATGACGTACAATCTACATAATATGTTCTTCTATTCATTCTTTACCTTTCCATAGGTGTCTACAAAGCTGTTGCTGATAATGGCACTGGCACAGCCATTGAAAGCATTTGTAATCTTTATGTTGGCAGTATGTATCCTTTGTCATTCATTTCCTCTGCGTGTACATTGCTTCTCTTTTATAGGTAAACCTAAGATTGAAGGTAAGCCTGCTGATGCCACCGTCAATGTTGAACAGCCTGCCGTACTCGAATGTACGTTCTCTGGTTTACCTAAGCCAGAAGTCACCTGGTTCAAAGATAATGTTGCGATCGTTGCTGACCAACGTGTAACTATGCGTGAAGACAAACCGAACGTTCATTCCTTACATATCGCCCAATCGCAACTCGATGATAAAGCAACATATATCTGCAAAGCTAAGAATCGTTTTGGTGAAGTTGATGCCAAGATGAATTTGATTGTTAATTCCATCAAACCAGTGATCACACGCGATTTAACCGATCAATTAAGTTTTGAAAAAGGTAATACATTAGAACTTCAAGTGGAGATTACCGGTACGCCACAACCACAAGTCAAATGGTTCAAGGGTAACGATGAAATTAATCCAGCGAATAACAAAGATTACCAACTTGTGTTTGATGAAAAGCAAACCTATTCTTTGATCGTACAAAATTGTACACCAGATCATCAAGGTGAATACTCGATTCAAGCAACAAACCCAGGTGGAACGGTCAAATCCAAGAAAGCGAAAGTTACAGTACAGAAAAAACCGGAATTTATCAAATTACCACAATCACAAACAGTCAATGATGGACAAGGAGTTGTATTCGATGCACAGATTGATGCTTATCCTCAACCCAAAGTTACATGGTACGCATCGATCGTTTTCATTTTCATTTCGAAACAACTTTCTTTTTTAGGTTGAAGAATGGTAAACCGTTAACGCCCGATCTCGGTTTCGAAAGTCAATTTGATGCAAAAACTGGTCAAATCACGCTGAAACACAAAGCTGCAACAAATAAACAATCAGGTGAACTTATCTGTCGAGTAGAAAATGCAGCGGGTGCCACAGATGCATCCGTAACTCTTGATGTTCAAGGTAAAAACCATTGTCTTCAATAAAACGTCAAGTCGTACATTTCTACTCTTCTCTCTGTAGCGTTACCGGTGATCACCAAGAAATTAACCGACCAAGAAGTGATGATCGATAATGAGATTCGTTTCATTGTCGAAATTGCTGGTTCACCTGCGCCGACCATTTCCTGGTTCAAAGATGATACACCAGTAATAGCTGATGCTGATCATATTATCGAATCTGATAACACAACGCATACATTAATTGTTAAACATGTCAAGGCAGCCGAAGAAGGTAAGTATCGTGTCGTAGCAGAAAATTTACTTGGTCATGTGGAATCTACTGGTCAATTGACCGTCCTCGAACAACCATTGATCGATCAACCATTTGGTGATATAACTCAACCAGCTGGCTCGGATGTAGCTCTCAAATGCCGTATTGCCGGTGGTCGACCGAAAGCAACAGTGACATGGTTGAGAAATGGTAAAGAATTCAAAGGTGACGATCGCCATCTGATCACTTCAGCGCCAGATGGAACATGTGAATTATTAATCAAATCACTTGATGAAACAGAAAATCAAGTGAAATATACCTTAGTTGCGAAAAACAAAGTTGGACAAAAAGAGATCAATTCAATCATCACTGTCAAAGCGTCACTGGAATTTCTCCAGGAATTGAAAGATCAAGACGTTCTAGCGCAATCGCCCTGTGTTTTAACTGTTGAAGCCAATGGTATACCAAAACCGACAATAAAATGGTAAATGAAACCATAGAAAACATACTATTCGATTCGATATACATTGTCTTTTTTTCCTAGGTACTTCAATGATCAAGAATTGAAGAATACTCCCAAGACGAAAATTGAAGCGAAACAAAATATTCATACATTAACACTATCTAAAACCGATTTACCCGACGATGGTGTTTATAAATGTGTTGCAACAAATCCCGATGGAACCATTGAAACCAAAGCTCACATCTCTGTTTGCAGTATGTTCATACAAATCAAATCGCATTCTAAATCTTCATTTCATTTCGTTCTAGCCAAACCAAAAGTCGATGGTAAAGTCAACGATGTCATTGTTCAGATCAATGAACCGGCTGAATTACGTACGAAGTTCAGTGCCATACCAAAACCGACTGTGACTTGGTTCGTATTTGAATGCACAAGTTTGACTCGAATTCATATTTCGGTATTTCGTTTAGGTACAAAGCGAACGATCTCAATACTCCATTGACGCCGAACGACAATATCGAAATAACAGAATTACCTGATGGTACAAGTGTTCTTCGAGTGAAGAAGACAGATCTAACGGATAGTTCAGCGTATATCGCTCGTGCAACAAATAAAGTTGGCGAAATCGATTCCAAAATTAATCTAATTGTCAAAGAAGTCAAACCACAAATCTTGTCGGATATAACCAATGTCAATGCTATTCGTGACGAACTGGCACAATTCAGTATTAAAGCCACAGGAAATCCTCAGCCGACCATCCGTTGGTTTAAAAATGATAACGAGGAACTTTTAACCACTAACGAAGATTTCGAATTCATTCACGATGCTGCATCAGACACTTTCGTTCTCAAGATTAATAAATGTCGACCAGAACATCAAGCTGATTATTCAGCTGTCATAAGTAATTCAGGTGGTACAGTTAAATCGAAGAAAGGAAAACTAGTCGTGACCAAAGCTCCGGAATTCATCGAAAAGCCATTGTCAATCGATGTCAACGAAACCGAACCGAGCGAATTGCGAGCCAAAGTCGACGCGTTTCCACCTGCAAAAATCACATGGTTATTCGAAGGTAAACCCGTCTCTGCCAAAGACGGATTCGATATTCAAACTGATCAAGCGACGGGCACATCAGTCTTAACAATAAAACAAACATTGCCGAAACACACCGGCAAACTGACAGTCAAAGCGGACAACTCAACAGGTTCAATTGAAGAACATGTTCAATTGACTGTTAAAAGTAAAGAATCATTTCGAAAGAGGAATTGAAACCAATGGATTTGTCTCTCTGTTTTAGCCGGACCAAAGATAACGAAAAAACCGACAGACATTGAAGCTCTATTACACACGGATGCCGTTTTCACTATTGAAGTAGGAGGTTCACCGAAACCGGAGATAGAATGGTTAGTTATTATCTTTTTTTAAATACATTTACTACTGTTTTTCTTCTACTGCAAACTAGGATTCATCGTGATCAATCTGTCAAAAATTCAGATAAGTACGAAATCATCCAGGAGAGTGCCACAACAACGAAACTGATTATTCATGATGTTACACCCGAAGACGAAGGAGCCATTCAAATCAAAGTGAGAAATATATTGGGTCAAACAGATGTGACTGCTCAATTGAAAGCACTCGGTAAATCGGGATTGAAACGTAATCCATTCGTTCTATTTCTTTGTCTTTCTTGTATAGAATCGCCGCGTATTGAACCGCCATTGACTGATCAAGAAATCACATTGAATCAAACTCTCGTTTTGAAAACAAATGCATACGGTCGACCAAAAGTCGATGTCCAATGGTTGAAAGATCAAAAACCATTAACAGCATCGGATCGTATCAAGATCGAACGCAACGATGACGAATGTACATTGACAATAGGAAATGTTAAGGAAGAAGATATTGGCACATATACACTGACCGTTAAAAATAAACTTGGTAAAGCAGATTCAATTGCAAATATTAAAGTGACAGCATCGCTAAGATTTGCCAATCCATTGAACGATCTCGACATTATCCAAGGTTCAAATGGAGTTCTTTCCGTAGAATGTGAAGGTGTACCCAAACCTAAACTAACTTGGTATTTTAACGATGTCGAAATCAAGTCGAATCAAAAGACTCGCGTTGATATAAAAGGTTCAACTAGTACATTGACAATAAATAAAGCAGATATGGTCGATATTGGTATATATAAAGTTGTAGCCGATAATGGAAAAGAAAGAGTTGAAACACAAGCAAATGTTGATGTGTGTGGTATGTATTCATCAATATTCGTTCGTAACACGATCTACGATGAATTTCGTGTTTTTAGTGAAACCAAAAGTTGATGGTAAACCAACCGATGCGACCTGCTTATTGAACGAAACAGCTAAACTCAGTATTAAATTCACAGCTGTACCAAAAGCTACTGTTACATGGCACAAAGCCGATGGCACTGAAGTACAACCTGATGGTCGTATTCAAATTACTACCGATGAAAGCGGACAATCGATATTGATTATCATAAATGCCACTCCGCAAGATTCTCAAGCGTATACAGCTCGTGCGACTAATAAAGTTGGTTCCGTCGATGGAAAAGTGAACTTGAATGTCAAAGAAGTTAAACCAACCTTAAAGAATGATCTCGAACCACAAACGATCAACGTTGGTGACGAATTAGTCTATCGTCTTCTGGTTGACGGTCGTCCAACGCCAACAGTGAAATTCTACAAAGACGGCAATGAAATTGGCCCAGTAACAATTGAACAATCAAGTACACCAGGTGATAGTGTTGTCACCGCTATTCTTCGTGTTCCACAAGCTGCAACAACCGATCAAGGTGAATATCAAGCTTCCGTAGAAAATTCGGCAGGTGTTGTCAAGACAAAGAAAGTTAAAGTCACCGTTCAACAATTGCCAGTCTTTCTTCAAACACCTCAAGATGTGTCCGTTAGTCAAGGAAAGGAAGCAACTTTTGAAGCTCAACTCTCCGCATTTCCAACACCGAAAGTGACCTGGCTACTCAATGGTAAACCGTTGACAGCGAACGTCGATTGCTCGATTACATTTGATAATGCTACACAAAAGGCAACATTAACTTTACGTAAAATCGATGTCGATAAACATTCAGGAACGATCACATGCCAAGCAGAAAACGTCGCAGGAAAAGTGACACATGATGCTAAACTGAATGTTTTCACCGGACCGAAAATCTTGAAAGGCTTGAAAGATGAGAGCATCATCGAAGGACAAGATATAACATTAACAATTGAATCGAGTGGACAACCTGCACCAACAGCGCAATGGTATTTCAATGATAAACCAATAGCAGTAAATGATCAACACTACGAAATAATCGTAGCGAAAGAAGGACATGCTTATGAATTGAAAATTAAACAAGCAAAAGCTGAGGATGAAGGTGCGTATAAAGTTGTCTTGACGAATACGGAAGGTGAATCGACCAGTCAAGCAAATCTGAATGTACATGTTGTCCCTGTTATTAAATCACTTCCAGCGAAAATCGATGGAGTTCAAGGTCAACAAATCATCATCTCATGTCAAATCACCGGACGTCCAAAACCGGAAATCATTTTCTTGAAAGATAAGAAAGATGTGATGACATTAGAAGACAAAGCTCGCTACCAAATCGAATACAATGAACAAACAGGTGACGTACGTTTGATTATATCGGATGCCAAAGAAGAAGATCAAGGTAAATATACAGTTCGAGCTAAGAATGCCGCACAAACAGTAGAAGAACAAACAGTTGTCAATGTATCTGCACAGCTGTCATTTACTGAAACACTCCAAGATATCGATGTTGTCAGTGGACAAAACATCACATTGACATGTCGCTGTCAAGGTATTCCTAAACCAAGCATCAAATGGTATCAGAATGATGTGGAACTTAAGTCGACAACAAAACAAAAGATCGAATCGAAACCTGACGGAACTCAAACATTAACAGTCAATCGTGTCGATTTGACTGACGGTGGAAAATTTAAGATTGTTGCCACAAACGATCAAGGAACGATCACATCGGAATGTCAAGTCGATGTTCTCATGAAACCCAAAATCGAAGGTAAAGTACAAGATGTTCAAGTCGTCATTGGCGAACCAGCACAGTTGAATGTCAAAGTATCCGGCGTACCAAAGCCAGACATTCAGTGGTTGAAAAACGGTCAACCATTTGAGATTGACAATCAACGAATTAAATTAGTTCAAACAGATGATGTCTATTCATTAGTTTTCGAAAGTACGATCATTGATGATAAGGCAGCGTATACATTAAAAGCAACGAACAAAGCTGGTGACGTTGAATCACCAAAAAGCAATTTGAACATCACATCAGTTCAACCGAAGATTAAAACAGATTTGCAACCAACGTTAAGTGTAACCAAAGATGAACCTATTACGTTGACCATTCAAGCCGATGGAAAACCCAAACCGCAAGTCAAATGGTTTAAGGGTAACGATGAAATTCTACCGGATCAAGTTGGCGTTCAGATAATTGACGAAGGTGAAAACACATACAAATTGATTATTGAAAAATCAACCGAAAAAGATCAAGGAGAATATACGGCACTTGTACAGAACACTGGTGGACAAGTCAAATCCAAAAAGACGACTGTCTCTGTTACAAGTACGTGCCATATACTATTTCTTCGAACTGCTTAATGCTATTTTTGCTTTTTTCATTTAGAAATACCAGAATTTGTCACTAAGCCGGAAGATACAATAGTTAAACAAGGCGATACTGCTACTATAGAATGTCAAATAGATGCACTTCCGTTACCGAAAATCACCTTACTACGTGATGGTAAAGCTCTTACACCTAAAGATGGCATTGAACATACATTTGATGCTGCTACTCGTCGTCTTGTGATCACGGTGAAGAACGCTCGTGTTGATCAAACTGGTACTCTAACCTGCAAATTGGATAATTCAGTTGGTTCAGCTGAAGCATCATTTAAACTGAGCGTTTCGGCTGCTCCAGTCATTTCCAAAGGTTTAACCGACCAAGAATGTTTAATCGATAAAGAACTTCGTCTAACGATTGCGACGTCAGCAAGTCCTGTGCCAACGGTGAAATGGTATCGAGATAATGTTGAGTTATCTAATCTCGGTACGAAATTGAATGATGATACATTTGAATTGGTCATTCCGAATGTAAAACCTGACGATCAAGGTGTTTATAAAGCGGTTGTATCCAATGAACTTGGCGAAAAGGAGACACAATGCAAAGTAACAGTGCTCGAGCCAGCCGAATTGAAATATGACTTTGCCGAACAGCAAACCATTCAAGTCGGAGAAATAATTCAACTTCAATGTCATGTTAGCGGACGACCATTACCTGATGTGACATGGACGAAGGATGGCAAAGAAATCAAGGCATCCGATCGTATCGAAATTGTCAAAAATCCAGATGGAACTTGTATATTAACAATTAAACAAGCAACATCAGACGATAAGGTAATTGAAGAAAGAATTGCTTCATTGATTTTCATATGCGGTCTCGTCTAGGGCGTTTACAAAGTTATTTGTAAGAATAAATTACAGACTCGTGAAGCTCAAACACAAATACTGGTTTCATCACCGCTGAAATTCAATAGCACATTGAAAGATACAGTTGCGCAAGTTGGACAAAGTGTGACACTCGAAGTCGATTGTGAAGGTTTACCAAAACCAACGATAAAATGGTAAGAATGATACGATTGCGTCTATCGACTAAAAACTTTGCTTTCTCACTAGGCTTTGCAATGGACAAGAAATAACACCGTCAGCTAAATATAAGATTGAATCGAAGGGAAATCTAAGCAAACTCACAATACCGAAAGCCGATCTCATTGATACGGGCGTATATGAAGTAGTTGTTTCAAATGGTATCGATACAATCAAAACAGAAGCGAAATTAGATGTCAGCATTAAACCGAAAGTTGAAGGTAAGTCAGAAATCAAAACGAAAAAGATATTTCTTCAATCCAAAATCGTTTTGTTTAGGTAAACCAGCTGATGTTAGTGTCAACATAAACGATTCTGCGAAACTTCAATGTAAAATTTCGGGATCACCAACGCCGACAATTGTTTGGCTCAAAGATGGACAACCATTACAGCCGTCTGACAATATCACGATTCAAACCGAAGCCGATGGAACGCAAATTCTTCTCTTTAAATCAGCTCAACTAGCCGACAAGGGTAGTTATACATGTCAAGCAACGAACATTGGCGGTACGACGGAAGTGAAATTGAATCTCAACGTTCAACAAGTGAAGCCAACATTGAAAGCTGATCTCGGTAAAGACATCGTTGCTCAAGCAGGTGAACCTGTTTCGCTGTCGATCAAAGCATCGGGTACTAAACCGCAAGTCAAGTGGTACAAAGATGGTGAAGAAATCATCGAAACAGTCGAAGAGGAATACGAAATGGTGGAAGAAGAAGAAACGTATACATTGTTGATGAAACGTGCACAACCAAAAGACAGTGGAGAATATCAAGCGGTGATCACCAATGATGTTGGACAAGTGAAATCCAAGAAAATTAAAGTGCAAATTCAAAAAGCACCACAATTGAAGAAGAAACCGGAGGCCGTCGTCAACGTCAAAGAAGGTGAACCAGCACGTTTTGAATGCGAATTTGAAGGTAATCCAACACCGAAAGTATCCTGGTTACGTGATGGAAAACCATTGACACCTAAGGACGGTTTCGAAATCAAAACAGATGCAACGACAGGAAAGAGTGTGCTAACAATCAATCAATCAACACCCAAACATTCTGGTCCGATAACACTACGTCTGGAGAATTCCGTTGGTGCACCCATCGAAGAAATCGTTCAATTGAATGTAGAAACGACACCACAATTGTTACAAAAACCACAAGCTACATGCGAAGCACATCTGAATCAAACGACTTCGATTGCATTCAAATGTCTAGCGACACCAATACCAACAATACGATTATTCAAGAACGATGTTGAAATCGAATTGACAGGTGATCATTACGAACTTGTTCCTAGTGCAACTGATGCCACGTCATACGAAATACGAATTAAAAATGTTCAAGTTGAAGACGAAGGAAACTATCGAATTCGCGTCGAAAATGCACTAGGAAGTATCGATTCCAACGTTCAAGTGACAACTGTTGACAATGTTTCCATCACAGCATCAGCACATGCAGTCAATACAGAATTGAAACAACATGATACCCTAACGCTTGAATATACAGTGACTGGTCGACCTAGACCTGATATTGTATTCATGAAAGATGGTAAAGAAGTGAAACCATCGGCGAAAACGCAAATAACTTATGATGAAGCAACGAACATTTGTCGATTGGTAACAACCGATGTCGGACAAGAGGATCAAGGTGTTTACACTCTCATTGCAAAGAATAAATTAGGTAAACAAGAAAGTCAACCGATCAAGATCAATGTTACAGCACCAATAACGGTGAAAACAACTCTGCCAGAAACTATCGATGGTGTTCTTGGTGAACAAATAGTCATGAC